>VUQH01088889.1:1176-18149 GCA_015106775.1 Etroplus canarensis | reverse complement strand
AGATGAGCCGCTGTGGCGACCCCTAACGGGAGCAGCCGAAAGAAGAAGAAGAAGAAAAAGAACAATCCTATCTCCCTCCAGAGATTCCTCCGGAAATAGTCTTGTATGTTTTGACTTTGTTTGTGCTGTAAAAATATTCGTTCATGTGCTATTATGGTTTTATTGCTATGGTTTTATTGACATTTCAAGTTTTATTATCAAGCAACGCTGGTAACCCACTGCCATGTCTTTTTTTGTTCGTTTGTTTTTTATTTAAATGCAGGATGTACAGCTGTACAGGATCATACACTGGTTTTACTCCATTAATCACATCTCACTCGTGATGGCTTTACCTGATTATAACTTCTTGATGCATCTTCCTTTTTCCTTCCAGATTTTCGTATTCGTTTCTGCTGCTGTGGTTTTATAGCAGTAATTTTGCAAGTTCCCATTGCAAACTTCTGCACACAATTTGATATTGACTGGGTATTTTTGGTCAGCTGTATTAGGTCAACGTGTTTTTAAACAGTTATTATTTTGGTAATTAGTATCTACAAATCTACAAAATAGCTACAGAATAGCTTAAGACATGTATTACACCACCACCTAAGGTTCATGCCACACGAGCTGCCATAAATTACCAGAACTGGTAATGACCAAAATCACTTTTGTGTTTCTCTGATGGTGACAATTCATGCCAGCTGGTATGTATATGGTATATGGCATCTTAACATTGAATACGGCGTTGTTACACTTTTTTCTATCGCAAAGAAACTGTTAAGTACCATATTTTCCTTGAGTTGTGCCTGCAATGGAGGCATCTCAGGAGGCAGAAATATAAACAAAGTACAAAGAACAGGTAATCTAAATAAAGAAGATGCATCAAGAAGTTATAATCAGGTAAAGCCATCATGAGTGAGATGCAATTAATGGAGTAAAACCAATGTATGACTCAGTACAGGAGTACGTCCTGTATTTAATTAAAAAACAAACAAACAAAACAACAAAAAAAGACATGGCAGTGGGTCACCAGTGTCACTTGATAATAACACTGGAAATATCAATAAAACCATAATAGCACATGAATTAATATTTTTACGGCACAAACAAATTCAGAACATATGAGACCATTTCTGGTATAATCCCCGGAGGGAGATAGGATTGACGTCATCGCCCAAAATTAAGACTTAAAATATCTATAAAACCAAAACGGCACAAACAAAGGTTTTTATAGCACAATCCAGCACAAAGTACCCACAAACGTGACCATTCCGGGTCAATTTGGAGCAAATGGGGGGATAGTATGACCTATAAAATAATAGTTAACCCAAAAACCAAAACAGCACAAACGAAGGTTTTTATAGCACAAACCAGTGCAAACGAAGCACAAACAAGTGTCATGCCTGGGCATGGTGAGTGGTGTGGACCCCAACGCAGGACGCAGAGACGGCGAGTAATAATTGAACAAAGGTTTATTATATCCAAAGGCAACAAAATAATACGAACAGGGCTGGCAAACTCAGGAGATGAGAGGGAATGACGCGATAGCGGCAGACCAGGAAGACAAGACTGAAATAGACAGAGACAAAGAGATTAATGAGGAACAGGTGGGGATCACACGTGACACGACCAATGGGAGGGGAGACACACCGGACGTGACACACACAGCGACAAAAACCCCTAGGGAGACAGTGGACGGAGAACAAAAGGAGGGAGGCCGGCCACCGACCAGGCCGGAATGGGTGAACCATGACAACAAGCACGACTATTTTCCTGAAGTTTTGCGTGGGATGGGGGACCAACTTCACGCAGGTCAGTTTGGCAGCTCTGACGTTTCACGGTGCATGAGCTCGCAAACGTGTGCGTCAGCACTGAACTCAGCAAATTCCGTAAAAAGGGTGAACTCTCCAATATATTTTGGCTTTATTATTAGTTTTCTAATACATATGGTCGGTGAACATGTACCTCGTAATAATTTAAATTATAAACTACTGGAAAAGTGACTTGTGATTTTTGACAAAATCATTTCATTAGCCCTTTAAACTGTGCAGTGTGTTCAGCTCTGACTCTCACAGCTGATGAAGGACAAATCCCTGCAGTTTGTCTCCACTTCAAATTCTAATTCATTTTATTGATTGGATGTTGTCAGTGATTAGTTTCTAATGTGAGCTTTGTTAGCTGCAATTCCATGACTGTAAAGAGCCTCAGCAGCAGATTAGAACCAAACACACAAACATTAGCACAGTTTGTGCAGCTGAACATGTGATGTAGCTTCACAGCTGGAGGTCAGTCACTCATGTTAGTAAGATATGACTGAGCAAGCTGCAGATGTAAATCACATTCCTACAGCAGATTATACTGTACATACATGTGAAGATTCCAGATGATTTTAAACTCTGAATTTAACCTTCTTCAGCATCATTTACCATGGTGATGTAGCCAGCTTCATCACACTGAAAGCTCTGACTTTAAGCTGCTGAGTTATGAATCTGACTGTATCCGTCTCCTTCCTCCTCACACTGGGTGTCAGCACCCAGCATCCATCCTGGTGTGCAGTGAGGTAAACAGGTCTTCTGAAGTGTTATCATGGCTCACTATACAGACACACCAGTCAGGTTCAATAAACAGTGCTGTTAAAAGAGTTTTCACGTCGGGACAGAGCAATAGAAAGACACGGCTTTAATGTTTGTTAATAATGTAACAGGCCACATGCACATACACAGCTGATGTGTGTTGGATCCCCTGCTGTGTCTCCATCCTTGTGGATAAATGAAGTGTGTGATTTCTGATAAGATGAGGAGCTTTGTGATGTTTTGCTGTTGATAATGAATCTCAGGCAGAGCAGAAAACATGAAGATTTATTTTCTTTCTATGTGCACTCACTGGTCACTTCATTAGGTACACCTTGCTAGTTCTAAGTTGGACCCTTTTTAATTCTTGGTGTCACAGATCCAACAAGTTGCTGAAACGTTCCTCAGAGATGTTGCTCCATATTGACAGGACAGCATCACACAGCTGCTGAACATCCATGATGAGAATCTCCTGTTCCACCACACCCCATGTGACATGATGTGTTATCCTGCTGGAAGCAGCTATCAGAATATGGTACACTGTGGTCATAAAGGGATGGACATGGTCAGCAACAATACTCAGGTAGGCTGCTTTAAACCATGCTCAGTTGGTGCTAAGAAAATATCCCCTACACCATTACACCACCTGGATGTCACAGTCCCCTTGCCTTCAGGTGCTGACCAGCTCTCTCTCTCTCTCTCTCTCTCTCTCTCTCTCTCTCTCTCTCTCTCTCTAACTAAACACAGAGACAACAATGGATACACAGACTTACACATACACACACGTGTGTGTGACTGGGCACAGTACTGGAAATGGTGGCTCTCACGAGACTTATTCTTTCATTAGTAAGTCAGAAAACCCCTTTAAGCCAAATATTCATCAAGTACTGTATGATATGAGCTTTACAGCATTCTCTTAAAACAGGGCTTAATTTTTAACCAGAGGAATCAAAACAATGTGATAAGTGACTCCTTTTGTGCAGATAGATTTTTGTCGAACTTATGTGGTACAAACATTAGCCAGTGTTAGCAGTCAATTCAAAGGTAAATGTTCAGACCCAGTTAATATAGAAATATGGAATAGTGTGGTGTTTAAAATAGTCTTTATTCTTCTTCTCTTCCTTCCATCTCTGCATGTTTCATTTGGCACCTAGCCTGCAGTCTGGCAGTTTAGTGAGATATGTGTGAATATTCCACACTTTTGCTGAAGAAAGTTTGTTCTTTTGAGTCATTCCTTTTGTCTACATTGTACTGTTGAATTATTAAAGATATATTTTTTCAGTCACTTCATGAGACTTGACTGAATAATATTTAATGATATTTTATGAATGAGAGATGAAAAGGTTTCAGGCCTTTGGTTTCTTTACGAGCTATCAGACTACTCACATTTGGTAACATGTCATTCTAAGTTTATATATATATATATATTCAGATTGTGTTATTAATGCCATTGGGAAAATTGCATTTAGGCACATGTGCTCAGTTATATAAATAAAAAAAATATTTGAAAGGCCAATAAACAAAGATTAAAATATGTAAAGATGTATATAATGCAATATGTAAAATAAACATCTCCAGAGTTAAACAATATATATCATACGTACAAGATATGGCAATGGAAAGAACCAGTCGAGGTGTCACAGGGAGGAATTAAAGAGTTTGATGGTAGGAATGATTTCCTGTTGCATTCTGTGGTGCATCCTGACAGAATGAGTCTGTTACTGAACGTGCTCCTGTGCCCGTCCAGTATGTCATAAAAAGGGTGTGAAGGATTGTCCAATATTGCCATTAACTTGGACAGCATCTTCCTTTCTGACACTACTGTCAGAGAGTCAAGCTCCACACCCACTACGTTACTGGCTTTGCGGATCAATTGTTATCTCTATTGGTGTCCGCTACTTTCAGTCTACTGCCGCAACACACTACAGTATAGAGGATAGCACTGGATACCACTTGTAAAAGACTCATAAAAGATCCTGAGCATTGTCCAGCAGATATTGAAGGACCTAAGACTTTCAGAAAATAGAGAAGACTCTGGCCCTTCTTGTAGATGGCTTCTGTGTGTTTAACAAAGTCCAGTTTATTGTCAATGTGAACACTGAGGTATTTGTACACACATGCACACGTATGAGGTCTGAAACTAAATCGTAAATGCTTGCAATACCTTTTCTAATCATTTTTGTAAATTGTAATTTTTACATCATGCTGGTCAGGCTCACCATCCTTGGATTATCAATTCTTCAAGATGAAAACAAATAAAATAAAAACCTCATTCTATTTTTCTTGAGGTATGTATGCTAGAGTCTGTTTACAAGAAATCCTACAGCACTTATGGAACTTTACAGATATTTTCTTCTCTATTAGAAATAATGCATGACAATAAGAGATTAGTACATACGTGACATACTGTATTCTGAAATTCTTTTGCAGCTGTCTCTTTGCAAATCATGCAATCAGAACTATTTTTATCAACATCTGCAATCAGCAGCACAGCTGGAGAGCCTCGTGACCTTGTTTCATCGTTTCTAATGACAAAAGTGCAATAATGCTTAATTTTTCACAGTTAGGGCTGATTGTTTTTCCCAGTGTAATCCAGTCTTGATTGGATTTAATTGCATTCACTATAGGGGATTTTCCTATTCATATTTATCTATACACCAGTGTGACCCATAATTACTGCATCAGTACAATAATTTAACATTCCTTAAGCATCTGGGGATTAGCCAGCAAGATTTTGAAGTATCATGTTGCCAAGAATTCTTGAAGTATATCTTGGCTCATGCAGCAGATGAGCCACATGAGCTGTTGTTTTAACTCCTAAAAACTGGACCTGCAGCCGCCAACATTTTAGCAATTATCCATTAGGCCCTAAAAATGCTCACTATTCAGCTGCACCTGTTAGAACAGCTGTTCTTTTTCTGGGTTTAACACCTGCCCACTCCAATTTCCATTGCACACACCACAATTTGTCATTCAGTCTTATTTGTCACAAGAACAGACAGACATGCTCTAATTGTATTTGTTCAGTTCTGTCCCCCTGCCATAAAACCCACTGAATTGAAGATCAAAATATTACAAAGGAGATAAGCAACTTAGGCTTTGTTCATTTAAGCTTTGCGTTTAATATGACTCTGAAATTGGTTATTGACTGAACCAGTTAGAGGCTGGCATTAAACACATCCTCACATCAATTCATAAGTATTCCCCTGAGGACCCAGAAAATGTCCACACTAGCAAATACTGTTTATAAGCATTTATATTTTATATATGTGAGGTTTATATTGTACGATCAAATTTTTTTTTAGTTTACTGGTTTAAATTTGTATTTAGTTACTCTTTAGTAAGGTAAGGTGCACTGATATACCATCTTCTGTCACTTAAACAAACTAAGTCCAGAGTAAGGTCTTTGTAACGTTGAGATAACCCACATCTTGAGGAATTCCTTTGTTAATCTATTTAGTGGACGTACTAAATGAAAAATCTCCGAAGGGAAGGGCAGTGTAACAATGTGACGGTCTCCATTTTCTTCATGCATGATTTAGCATACAAATGTGTGGGCAAATATATTCTAATTTACAGTCCAAAATGAGCTGCAGTCACTTCTTAAAGCTCAGCTATGATTTGGTAAGAAAGCCTTTGTGATCTTTAAACCTTTTTCATGAAATGACCTACATGAAGACTTCAAAACCTGCTCCTCTCTCTGCATGACTTTAAAGCTTTAGTTAAGGTACTGGGATATGAAACTAGTGGGAATTGCCTTTACTTTGAATAAGTTGACTCTGACTTTTTGTGTTCCTTTGGAGCAGCTCAGCTCACACCCACAGTTTCTTCTTGTGTTAGTGTGTCCCTCAGCAGCTGGATTATTGGACAGCAGAAAAACTTGTAATAAATATGACTCCACCAGGGCTTAATGTAACATTTTTATAATTTACCTTGGTTTTCATGGGTTTGGTTCTCCACAGTCTGATTTTAGATACAGTGAGAAGAAGCATCTAGCCACTGCTACACTTGCTGAAATACCAAATTCAATATTAATGCTACATTTACTGCTAGTACAACTATTTATATTGTTGTCAAAACTGCACCTAAATGTACTTTCAGCTTCTCCCTTCTATTCTCCCCAAGGGATTGCATTGGTAGTTTGTCAGATGTTTTATGCTGGATGCCCTTCCTCACACAAACCTCCATGGTGAGAGGGGTTTGTGCCCCCAACTGCAGCTACTCTACAACAAATGGATAGCAGAAAAAAATTGTATTTGGTCAACATCTAGCTATTTAGCATTTTGAAATTAAAATTCTAAGCAGAAGGTACAGAAACAATGCTTTTCTTAATGTTATATTGTGCAAAGTACAATATCCCCTGTGCGCAAGTATGAGAACAACCATAAGGTGCAGGTTAGGCTGTTTGAATTTTATGAGAATGTGTGGCCAAAGGGACAGGAGTGACAGTAAAATGAAATTAACTGACTCGTGTAAATACAGAAAATTTCCATAATCAAAATTCAATTTGCAGCATAAAATTTAGATGAGAACTTGTTTATTTTGGGAGATTTTGAATATAAGCAAATTTTTACATGTGTTCAAACAATTAAACAATCTATAAATATGGTCAAACACTGCTGTGATGCAAATAACCAGGATTAACACTGCAGAATAGGACAGTAAGTAAATAGATTTATTATGTGAATTTAGGGTTAAAACAAACAACTCCATTCATCTTTCCAATATCCAATATTGACTGAGGCTCATGGGATGTGGGTGAGATTAGAATCAGAACACTTTATTTAATCCCAGGTGGGAAATTGGAGCCCTGGCCAGGTCAACTGGTCTAACACAGAGAGACAGACAGCCAGTGACACCTACGGCCAATTTAGAATCACCAGTGAACCTAACATGCAAACTCCATAGCAGGGTCATAGCTTGCCAGTGGATGCAAACCCACTTCTTGCAGGAACTTCTTGCTGTGAAGCAACAGTGCTAACTACTACACTGCTGTGCTCCTCATGTAAAAAACAAACCAAAAAAAACTAAAAAAATATTTTACAGACTCTCTTTTTTATAACATAAAATAAAAGACAATAATGCTGAAAATATTAGAGGCACTCTAAAAAAGCACATGGAACCCTGTAATCAGATTGTGGGTGTTTTGCACTCAAAAAATTACTTAATGTGTTTATTTCTCTATGTTTCTCACTCTCTCTCTCCCACACACACACTTGCTCTTTCTTCTCTCTCTCTCTCTCTCTCTCTCTCTTTCTCTCATTTGCTTATTCTCTTTCGCTCCCTCTCTCTCCCACTTGCTCTTTCTTTCTCTCTCTCTCTCATTCTCCCACTTGTGCCTTCTCTCTCCCACTTTCTCCTTCTCTCTCTCTCTCTCTCTCTCTCTCTCTCATCTTGGGTCTCCTTGCCCAGGTCTAGATTGTTCCTGGGTGCTGCCTGTACCTCTGTCAGATGGACAGTCACGCAACTTTTCTTTAACTGTAACAGTGACTGTCACTCACCCTTAGTTCATTTCTTTTCCCTGTGCCTTTGTGCCAGTGCCCTTAGTTGTGTTTTTTCACCATAGCCTTTGTGCCTGCCGTTTTTTAGTTATTATTATCTGCCAGTGCATTTGCTAGCTGTTGCTTCGTGTAGTTTTTTTTTTTACATTTATCTGTTTTTTTTCATTTAAACCAATAAACCGCATCAATTTGCCTGCTCTTGAGGCATTCAAGTCCAAAATATGACAAAAATATATATTATCTACTTGTTTTTGTTTTATTCTGTATACATCTTCATTTTTCTTTCTGTTACTGTTTACTGAATTTGATATTTTTCCTCCATGACAATACAAGAAAATGCAATTGCTCTTTTAATTTACAAAGTGGGAAAATCCTGTGCTTTTTGAAATAAACATCTCATATTCTGAATTTTATCCAAAATAGTCAGTTTTCCTTCTGAAAAATATCTACACATTATGGTTATCAGTGTTTAGACATTGCCAAAAGAATTTTTAAATTTGTGGACATTGTTTGTCCATTGATCCAAAAACTTCTTAAAGGCTTGGGGCTTGTTAATGTGCTTGAAAGGCCATCTAGAGTGTTTTGCTGAATGTATTGAGCTGTTGCTGGAAATGCATCTTCACAGATGATTTTTTTTTTTTAAATTGGTATTTGACAAAGTAACTGCAACAAACATTGTAGGTGAAATTAGCCAATTCACTACCTCCAGAATGCTGACACAACATTTATTAGTTCTCAACTTTATAAGTGACTTCATCTGAATTGAATCACTGGTAAGTAAGGAGCCATGCCAAAAAAACAAAATGTGTGGATTTGTGGAAGTGGAAACTAATGAACAGACTGCAGTTTGTCTCAGAAGAATGTGCAGTCCCCTCCCTAACCAGCCCATTCTTTCCCATAACTTAGAAAAGAAGACTCTCTATATTCACCAAGACTGCTCGGCAAGTATTTGCAAAATGAAACTTTCATGAGAGGGCACAAAGTTTGCATTATAGCGATGGAGTTACTTAGCCTATTTTGGGGGACTGCCTGTTAGGCCTCATAGGGCAAGTACCATGATTGTTTAGGGCTATAGAAAGTTTTCTTTAAATATGTGGTTATGATTATTGTATTTAAATTTAAATATTTGTTTGTGTCTGTTCACACAAAAATACACAGCCCACTGCACAGGACATTTTGTTGGGCAATAAAAATGTAAAATACCTGAGTTTGAACAGTTGCTTATTAGTCGTCAACATTTTTGCTATGTAAGCATTTACAGTAGATAGATGCTTTAAAGTGCACAACCAGACACATTTTGCTTTCAGTCAAAAGTATCTTGTAAAAAAATTCATTAGTTACAAAGTCAGAACTATCCATAAAAACTGGAAAATTAATTGAGTGACAGATATTTACATAATGTCTCTACAATATAAAGCTAATATGTTCATGCATGTTAATGAATCTTTTTATAAAGAACAGGTCAGATTCACCACATTTTAAACCCAGTGGAAATCGCTATCAGTTTTGAAGAAAAGAAATTGTTTCCTTGTGGTATATTTTTTGCACCTAGGTAGTTAACATTAATAAGTACCATAAGCTTAGTTAACCATGAGGAGAGTCTGTGTGTAAGCCATGAGTTAGACCCTGAAAACAACATGAAACAATTAGTATCACTTCAGCTGCACAATCACACCGACAGTAACATACTTTACACCTGAAACTAAAATCACATGCTCACATGCAGGGGAGACATATCAGCCAGAGCACCGGGATATTTCCTGGTGACCTGAGGTTTGTTTTGGCCTGCTGTGACATTAAACTTGATCAGCAGTTTACAGAATGTGGAATCCACATATTATTTCCTACTGTTTGCCACAGAGTAGCAAATAATAAGTACTTGTGTACTCCCTCTCTGTGGTCTCCATGCGTGCAGATGTGCATGCAGAAGACACAAATAAATGAGCGTCTGTATTTATGTGCTGTGATTGGTGTATTCCCATTGAATTTTCTTGGAAAACTCAGAATTCATTATGCTTGAAAATAAAATCAGGTTGGCAACAATTATATTTTAAGTGTAATTCACTTACAATCAAAAATTAATTTAACAAAGAAATATTTATCTTTTTTTCTTCCAAAAAACTGTTTAGGTATCACAATAGTAAAATTAAAGTGAATTCATTGGTTTGTTATAATTTAGTCATACATAATGATAATTTTTATCTAATAGCCCTAAACAGAAGGTAGGGTCAGCCTGTAAAATTAGCAGTCTGGTAGTGGCCTGGGATGATGTCCTGGCCTGAATTATTGAATCACTTTGCCCCTGCTCATGTGTGTAGGTTTGTTCACTGGTGAATTCTCAAAATTTTGCACTCTTTGTTGCCTTATTAATTGCTGACATGATCAGAGGAGTGAGAGATGATATTTGTGGATACTGTGGCATGAGTGACAAGTTGCAATTTGGCATCTGACAACTCTATTCCAGTTCAGTGCTTTCAAGAGAATAACTGTGTATATGATTTTGTGCATTTGTTCTGTCTCTGAGGAATACAAATAATTAGACAAGTGCTCATCAGTGTAACTAATTAATGTGGAATTCCATCCATTGTCAAGAGGTTGTACATGCTCTGTACTCTGGACTCCACAGTGTCCTCGTCATGGCTGACTTCTTAAGTAAATAGCTCTGATAAGAATAAATAATATGTGGTAATGAGAAAGATACATATATTCTGGTGGCATACCTGTGAATTGTTGCCAGCCTCCTTTAGATTTTGTTAGGTAGACAGGATGTAGATGACATTTGAGAGATGTTTTACAGAAAGTGCCTATCAGGAATGTGCAAACCAAGGAAAACCAAAACAAGCTGGGTCAGAAACATCAGCTCTCCCAAATTTGACATCCATTACTGTTGACCTTTTAAGTCTCAGCTCATCTTATCTTCTTATTTCAGCCTGACTGATTTGTCAGGTACAGCAACATGATTTCACTGTGTCTGTATACCTGTCATGGAGAATAATATGCTGCTACCCCTCCCAACGATGCAACACACACATATTTTTTTTATTTAAAATATATACACACTTGACAAAGGATAAATATAATGTTTTTATGTATTAACCCTGAGAGACACCAGTTTAACCTTTCAGTATTCTTTTAGTTGGATTGATAGATGGAAAATGATCTTGATTCAGGAAAGGAAAACAGCCCAAACTAAAACTGTTTGAGGATCAAAGGTGTAGAGTGAGTTATCCCAAGTGGGTTCCTTGGAGCTCATCAGTTCTTCAGTTGCCTGCACTCTAATTGGACCATGTTCAGATGCAATAAAATAACAAATAATGGAAATATTTTTAATGGCCGTAACAGGGGGGAAAGCTCACAGTTTTTTCTTATAGCCTTTAATGTGTCTGGGCAAGCTTGTTCCTGGATGTAATAGCTCAGCACATAATAGATAGCCTCAGCTTTGTGATGTTTTATTGTGAGAGTAATGCACCAGTCTGCCTTTAGGGTTTTGTATCTGATACTGGGAAAAAAATATTAAGTATGGTAATTACCCACTCTGGTTAAGAAAGGCCCTTGCACCTATTTTTCTGGTTTAATTGCTTCTTTTTGGATAATTAGTAATCATTAGGAGATAGTCAACTGGGCTTTTATGCACTGTCATGATGCACTGTTCAACACTTCCAACATTATGTGGTGCATCATTAGCTGAGAGGTCAGCCGAGAGGCACAGTTAAAACTAGAGCCACCAATATGATCCACAGCAAAATACTGAACAGTGCTGCTGTGAACATATTTATGTTTCTCCTTTAAACTACAATTAGCAACTCACAATTTAAAGGAATTAGAGTGGTCTTTGATAATGTGTGGGTCAGTGTGTTAAAATGAAAACACTGGTTATTATATCTATATCTTTGGTGTTAATAACCGTCAAAACAAGATCAAGCATTTTTTGTAGTAAAAAAAGCTTATGTTCTACCATCTATTATGAGTGTCATACTTTCCATCTTTTCAGTCTAGCTGATATATTGTTCATTTGTTTGTACCTCTATTTGCAAAGCTATGTCAGTGTCCATTTGGTCATGTGTGCCCAGGTGCAGATCTGTCATGGATGGCATTAGCTGTGGTAGTTAACACAATGGAGGATCTCTGTACACCATGGTGTGCCCTGAGAAAGGTCACGTGGTTGCAATAATTGCTGCACTGAACTTTGGACAAAGGGTGAATTTTCTTTATACAGTACTTACCTGAGCCACCATATGCACAATCCTTAATAAAAGTAAGAAGTAAATGTTATTCTTCAGCTAATTCACACCACCTGGAACTGGTAATTGCAAGTATAAAATATAATTTCAAACTTCATTTATACAGTAGACTATATGCAAGAGAAGTGCTCTGCTCATGGAATATTATAGCTCATTTATGTAGTAGCTTTATCCCTCCATTAACATTGTGATGTAAGGATGAAGGTTAAGGTTAATGTGAAGCAAAGTGTCCACATCAATATCTGCCAGGAAGAAATAGCTCTAAAGCAAAGTACCTAACCTTGTGCACTGGATCACATGTACTCTTGTTATGTAATGATTTAGTCAAAAAAGCTGGGAAAAGCAAGGTGAAAAAGAAGTCTATCACATTCATTAAAAATTTTAAAGGATTTGTTCAGTCAGTCAGTTAATAAGCTTTATTGCTGCTTTAAGTCCAGTAGAAGTAAATACATTTTTCTTGCACTTACAGGACACACTAGTTTTCCCATGTAAACAGTATTAGGTTCCACTTCAAAATAATTTTAAAAAATATTGCATTCAGACACAGCTCTAAAACTGAAAGTTGTCAAACTATTTCCAAGGACTATTCTGCAAATTATGGCCAATTGCACCAGGGAGATCGCGTGGGACTTTAGGGAGTCATCCCTGGAATCTGCAAAGTCGCAGTAATACTATGATCTAAACCACCTGCAGCATTTCAATATCTCACCATTGCCCGTTCGCATCATCCTATGTTGTCAGTCAGAGGACCAGAGGCCCTATGGCAAATTGTGTGTGTGTGTGTGTGTGTGTGTGTGTGTGTGTGTGTGTGAGTCCTTGTGCAGGCATGTGTTTATAAATGCTTACCAGTGACTGTGAAGAGGGGTCTATATGTCATCCCTGCTGCTGTAAGGGATCTTACATGTTCATTCAGTCAGCATAAAAACCTCACTAACACCAGCAAGTGGGCGTGCCCCCAGGAGCCAGAGGGGATGAAGAAACCTGAATCCATTCAATAAAAATGAAACAGATAAGACACCAGAGCTATTGCAGTTAAAATGCAAGCAAAGCAGGAGCCGTCTGATCCTGCCAGCTCTCCTAAGGTCATGAAGACCTTGGTGGTTGAAGCTTTAATCTGGTATAAAGGAAGATAGGAAGACATTCAGGTGCCTCAGGGGGTGGCGTGGAGAAGAAGAAGTCTGGAAGAAAGAGAGACTACTTTGTTTAACCACTATAAAATTAGGCGGTAAAACGGTCTTCATCATGTCACTGAAACATTGGTTGAAATCAGAAATCTTTCATCTTTTCATTTGTCTCCTTTTCTCCTTATTACAGAAGCAGAGAAGAAAGCAAATGAAGTGTTTAGATAAATGAGACCCTAATCTACTTGCTGTGTATGGCCGCTGAAGTATAAAGTCATTAAAAAATATATTTGTATTCATTATTGAAAGCCTGTGGATGGAGGTAAATGTACCAAGGAAAGTTTTTCCCCAAGTATGTCACAGTGTAGTGTTGTAACAAACAGCAATTACTGGTCCTCATTAAGTTAAAGTCCAAAAATCAAAATTATTTTAATTTCAGACTAGATCTGCTTTTACTAATGGCACCATTATAATGCTGAGTTCTGTGCTGTTTTTTCAATATCCAGATAAGAAATTAGCAAAACTATTTTTCTTTTCCATTCCTTTGGATCTTGGGAACCATATATACACATTACAAAATTGATTATTTTTTGACCAAATAAAGCACATCTCACGTAACCAGCTGTTCCAGGTTTGATGGTACACATTAAAAAAAGATGGTAAGTATTTATTTAGGTGCACAGGAGGGTAGTGTTAAAGTATGTGTACAACTACAAGAAATCCACTGTAAAACAGTATGCACATACTCATATTCCATTTACATTCTGCCATTTATTCACTGGGTCAAAGTAGATGAGATGCAAAGATCTGAGGGATCACAACATATGCAGCAGCCTTACATTTGTGACGCTTTGAATCAAGATATGAACAGGGGAGAAGGATAAGCAATAGGATAAAGCTTCCCCAATATTATCAGTATTTTGTTTTTTAATTGGGGAGGTGACATTTTACAAGAATGGAGTCTTCGTGTATTCTGGAAATTCCTTAAAGTCGCCACAATCATTTTTGCAAATACTTGAAACTATATATGTAACCCCACACAGGAACTGAGAATTCAGAGCAGCAGGGGAGTCTTACATCTGTGATCTAAGAAAAGGGTTTTTGATCATGTGCATTGTGCAATGCAGTGGCATGTGGCATACAGAGCTGTGCCTTTTTTAAAAATGTTTTCTTCTTATCCCTTATCTACCAGTACACAAGCACGCATATGCACTCTGTAGCTACATACTTTTTAGGCCAAGAGAGGGAATGTTAAATTACCCATGCAAGTATGTCATTTTGTCAGGCCCAGCTCTGTTTCTGATGTAAAGGGGTGCGAACAGCCAATGCAATAGGTGCTTGGGGATAATTGTATGTATTAGAGAAAACTGAATTAAGGGATGTGGGGAAAGAAATAGTGAAAAAAAAGAGATAGAAGTGGGAGTTTGAGACAAGCAGAAGAGAAATGAGAGGTGGATTTGTTCGAGTGAAAACTTACTATGAAGAACTGGGGGGATGGGGTTGGGGTGGTGAAGAACACAAGACAAAATAGAATAACCAGGTGTGATTCTTTTTCAACATTTTATCTTCTGTGACATGCTTTTTGCTGAAAACTTTTCATTGTACTCCCTTTGCTGGCAGGATGAACAGTGAATTAGTCTCATGCCTCGGAAGTAGGCCAAGACCTGCAGCACACCTCTCCTTTTGCATGACTTCAAAATGTACAATGATGCATGAATAAACTCAAACAGCTGCATATACACATGCTTAAACACACCACGCATAGAGGAAATAATAGATTTTCTGCTGGAATGAACACTTGCCCTTTGATACTGTTGTAGCTGTCAGAAGCTAGGAAGAAATGTTGATGCAATGGAGAGAAATCCTAGTATTTTGATGTCTATTTGTTGCACTGTTTGGTGACAGCAGAAGCCCAAGAAATTAATTTATTACATCACAGAAATGGTCCAATCCAGTGCACAACTGCCACTAGTTACTGGTTTCCACCATGCCCCATGATCAGGACAGCACAAGAAACACAATTCACTTAATTGAAACACTTGTAAACGGAACAGTAAAGAAAAAACTCCCCCCTAAATGTCAGTTCGTCCAATGAAGTCCAGTACGATGAGTGTATCAAAGTAAGAAAATCGATATGAACTCTCTTTCTTGAACTCTCATACAACATTTCCACACAAAAGGGTAGCCAAATTGCTCTGAAGTCTGCACTTGTGCCTGCCACTGTGGGGTATTCCTGGAAAAGGGTAATCTAAACCATTAAATTATCATTGACAGAGCAAGTTAGAATGAAGTACACGTGAAAGGTTATAGGATACTGAGGGTATATTTTAGTCATATCACGCCACCTGGAGCTCTGCAGGTCATCTGTACAATCAATAACTGGATTTATAAGCATAGGGGAAGAGCTTTTTGTTCATACCATTTGCAACAACTTTTATAATAATGTAACAATATTATTAGTAGGTATCAAATAAGACTTTTTGTAACTGATGCCGGAGTAGTGAAACTATCATTTGTAGGTCATAAGGTTTTTTAAAAACATGTTTTGTGCTGTCCTTAATCACATATAATATAAAATAAACCTGCTCCTTTTGATTATATCCCCTTACCATAATTAAATACACTTTGTATTTTTTTTTTACACTTTGAACATTCAGATACATTCAGGTGATGAAAAAGAAGCTTAAGCAACATGCATTTAACAAAATGAACTAATGCTGCTTCAGTGCCATCGTTTTTAAGCAGTGCCTCTTAAGTATGATGTGCTCCAAAGCTGCATCATCTGCTTATTGCTTTATTTTGACCTACCACTGTGTTTTGTGGTCTCTGTCAGATGAGGATAATGCTTGAGTTATAGTACAGTTTGTGTATAAAGATACAACAGCCTATGTATGATTCATATCTTAAAACATACATTTAATGTTTGGCATCCATACATTTTCTTCTTTACACATCACTGGTGAAAAGACTTCTTCAAAGGTGTTTTCTCCTGTAAGCCTCCTCTCTCCTCATTTTGCTCAGACCAGATATAGTTTAGGAATTACAATATCCTAGCACCGTTGCCTCACAGCAAGAGGGTCTGGGTTCAAATCCACCAGCTGGCTGCCTTTGACCCTTCTGTGTGGAGTTTGCATGCTCTCCCCGTGTTAATGTGGGTTCTCTCCGGGTGCTCCGGCTTCTGCCCACATTCCAAAGACATGCTATGGGGGTTAGGTTAATTGGCAATTCTAAATTGTGTGATGTATGGCATCATGTGAGGAGGAAGGACCCAATGTGCAGACTCCAGGAAGCAGACAGAGTAAAGTCAAAACAGGCTTTATTTTGCCAACTTACCCAAAATAACAAAGTCCAAAGCATGAATCCACAGCAGGGGAAAAACAGAAGCCAAAACTTAAACAATCCTCACATGCAGAAAGTAACATTGAGGACACAACGCTGAACTGAAGAGAGACAGAGACTAAATACATGCAGACTAACGAGCAAACAAGAAACAGGAGGGAGAGGGACACAGGTGGCAACAATCAGGGGCAGGAAGTAAATTGAACACAGATCCACAAGACT
>VUQH01088888.1:0-10282 GCA_015106775.1 Etroplus canarensis | reverse complement strand
GTGAAGGAGTAGAGGTGGCAAAGGTGGATGAGGTTAAATACCTGGGTTTAACCATCCAAAGCAACGGACAGAGAACAAGAGAGGTGAAGAAGAGAGTGCAGGCAGGGTGGAGTGGGTGGAGACGAGTGTCAGGGGTGCTTTGTGACAGAAGGATAGCAGCAAGAATGAAAGGGAAGGTTTATTACAAGACTGTAGTGAGACCTGCTATGAATGGTTTGGAGAAGGTGGCACTGACAAAAAGACAGGAGGAAGAGCTGGAGGTGGCAGAATCGAAGATGTTGAAATTTTTGTTGGGAGTGAGCAGGATGGATAGGATTAGAAATGAGTCCATCAGAGGGACAGCTCAGACTGCGAAGTTTGGAGACAAAGTCAGAGAGGCAAAACTGAGATGGTTTGGCCATGTTCAGAGGAAGGATAATGAATATATTGGACAAACGATGTTGAAGGCAGGAGGAGAAGAGAAAGACCACAGAGAAGGTTGATGGATATAGTGAAGGAGGACATGCAGAGGGTTGATGTGAGGAAAGAGGATGCAAGGGATAGGGTGAGATGGAGGCAGATGATCCGCTGTGGCGACCCCTAACAGGAACAGCTGAAAGAATACGTTTTAAATGGCTTGCATTTCTTATAAGATGTACATATCTCAGTGTAATTTGTTCATGAAAGTCATCAATTTTTCATTTGTATCAGAACATTTTAGTATAATTTTAAAAATTAAGCATGAAATAAACATTATATATGTTATTTAAAAGAAGAGTGCTTGGTGAATTAAATTTTCAGTTTTTAATGAATATTTAAATCTCCACTTGTGTCGTAATTTGTAGATATGCAAAGTACTTTGTAATCTTTCTTATTCACCAACCTTGGGCAACCCTGGTCAGCTCAGTTATGATCTGCAGCAGCACTCAGTGTGTGTATTTGGCATAAGCCAAATACACACACTGATTTGGCTGATTTGCATCTTTTTTTTTTTTTAAAGAGTGCTTACTTCATATATTTTTACAAGATTATTACCTCTCATCCAAAAAAAATTACAATGACAATATAAAAATATTCTCTTATGTAAGTAGCTAAAACATTTGAACCACATACTAAAATATTTGTCAGTAATGCCCTATATATATTCATATTATGTGATACAACCTTTAAAAAATATTGCCACATACTTAAGAGAAAAAAATTGAATTCATAAGGGGTCAAAGGAATTTCTTTGAACTGTGTAACAAAATGTTAAACTTTCTCAGTGTTATCACAAGTGTCACAGTATATGCAATACTTGATACACAAAACTTTGGTTTTATTCTATTTTTAAATGAAAGATTGAATATGTTTTTCTTTGGTTTTATTTTGTTTTGTTTTTTTGAAAATTTTTTTGTATATGACAACTACAGCCCTGTTGTAGACAAGGATATGGACAGCTGGAGATACTATGGCTGATTAGTCATTCCTGTTATACTTCCACTAGAAATCATTCACAAGGGGCACATACATAGTTAGTGCATTGTAATGTAAAGTCCCTGCCAATGAGTCACAAAAATTGGCAGGCCAGCACTCACCATCTGGCGATGAAATTAACATCTCACGTCTTACTTACGTCTTACTCAAGTGGACTAGCAAACATGGAAACTATAACAACCACACACATACAGTACGTCTCACATATTTAGCACAGAGACCACAGGCAACCTATCCTAACCCCACTCCAGATGTTGCTGTGGATGGTCACATCATCCAGATAGACTGAGTATAGACACAATGTGGATAAAGCATCTAGTTTATGAAGTGTTGAAAGGTGGCTAGGGGACATCTGACACCAGTGTACCAGAAAGGAAATTTCACAGATTGGTACAAACTGTATTGAGTGGCTAAGGTCATCTTTTCCTCAGACTATGGTGACAAGGTAATCTGCCAGCATCCCTTGGCCAAATTCAGTTTTGTGAAAAAATGAGTAACAACCGACTGGTCCAGGAACTCATTGACTCATGGCATTGGATAGACATCAAACTTGTGATAATCCATACGAAATGGTAGCCCATCTTTCTTGACAACAAGAACTCAGGCACTGTGGAACTCTCCTATTACTCGCATCTCCAGCATGGCTTTCAGTTTCTTTGGAACTGCTTTTCATTTGTGTTTTGGTAGCCTATAGGGTCGTGAACACGCTATCATGACAGAGCGAGTCTAACATGATGCTGTGTGAGGTATGCAGGGGAGAGCACTTCAGCAAAACATTGTTGCAACATGGCAACATCTACTCTCTGGATTGGCGCAAAATGGTCATCACAAAAGAATGAGTTGGGACTGGTGGAATTTGGCACCTCGAGCTCCAACTCTTCTCTATCTTTCACTAAGCTAAGAGAAACCAACTCTGCCTCTCTTCACACTTTAAAGAACTTGAGGTTGCGGATTTGTGTGGCTCAACTCTGTCAGATCACACTAAATGGAAACCCCCCCTAAGACCATAACCATAAAATTAAGTCTAGCCCCTCTACTGTACAGGAGTTGTTGACCATATTCTTTTGTGATAACTGCACAAGTGAACGGAGTTTTGCTCTCAGGTCCAGGACATTTTGCAATTTTTTTTTATTGCTACTCAGACATTCCTCCCAGTTTTCCTTCAGCAGGTCCAGAACCCCTCAGGGTTTCCTGCCATATAACAACTCAAAGGTGAAAATCCTGTGACGACCTGAGATATCTTCCACATTGCAAACTGCCGAGGGTCTAGCCACTTGACACAATTCTGCTCATCGATGAGTCCTCAAACAAAACCAACAGAAGTGGGTCTGCAGGTGTGCTGATATCAAACTGACAAAATCAGAGGAGCAGTGTGTGGTAGTATTGCGGTGACTCAAATGTGGGTTTAACGTGGGTGCTTACATAACTGCATGACTTGGTGTGGTCATATGTGGGATCCAGCAGGGGCACCTGTTTCACATCTCCACTCACCTGCAGTAGTTCATCTTAACTCTCTTATCCACTTTTTGCCAGACTGTTATTCTACTTAATACAGCAGTGGAGCTCAGGTCACTCTGCTAGTCACTCTGTTGTAAGTGAAAACTCTGTGTACTTGTTGGATTATTTACCTGATTCCTGCCTGACCCAGTCTCATTCACCAACATTCTCAGAATTTGGAACATGGTAATGAAACATTGCTGGGCGTACCTGAATGAACATTCTGCATTGTTTAGCAATAACCCTGACTACATTCTTTGTTGTTGCACATCTTTTTATTAACATTCTTTAAGCTCTTTGGAAACACTCTGTGCCCTACACTTGAGTCCTTCAATGAACCTTGACAGTTAACTTCTTTTATGAAATACTTTCCTTTCTGTCAATGTTCGGTTTAGAGAAAGATCATAGTTTGTGTTAAAACAGACTCTTTCACAAGATTAATCAAATGTTAACTGGTTTCCTGAAACATGACCACCTTTCTGAAAAGTTCTGAGATTGTACACTTTTCAAACCCTGCAAGAGTTTGCCTCCATAACCTCGCTGAAATAACTGAGCAGTGCTGACCTTTACTTTTCCTGCTTTTGAATCTGATGTTTCAGGACTGGAGTGTCCCCGGTAGCGTAGTGGTTTGCACATTCGCCTTACAAGCGAAAGGTCCCTGGTTTAATTCCAGGTGGGGACACAAGCCCCTCTCACCATGGAGGGTTGCGTCAGGAAGGGCATCTGGTGTAAAATCTCTGCCAAATTACCAGTGCGGATTAATCCACTGTGGTGACCCCTTCGTGGAGAATGCAAGGGAGCTGCCGAAAGGTACATTTTTTGTGATTAAGCAGCTATGCATCTGCTCTAAATAATGTGGTCATATTTTATAATATACCTTGGATTCAGATTACTTAATCTCCTTCAGTAGGAACACGGGTCTCTGCTCTGTGCTGGATTTAAGAGACGGTTCTCCAGTGGCCACTGGCATCTGTATTCATTCATACTGTGATACTTAAAACAGAAGCACCAAATGCTGCATTAGCATATGTAGAAACAAATGTTTCTTTCACACCAATCAAAAAATCATTACCTAAGACATGAGGTCAGGAGTGGATTTTTCTCAAAACATGGAGAGCTTCGATCTGTTGATGTGGGTCAACTCATCTGCATTTTTTCCCCCGCTCTTGCGTCTGCTGCTGTGGGTCTCCAGCACTGAGCTCTAACAGAGCGAGTGGGTGTGGGAGACTAATTGAGTGTCGGGGCTGTGTGAATAAAGCCACTCTGGTAATAGTCTGCCTCAGCAGCAAATGGGAGTGATAAGGAGTGCCGAGGTGATATGGTGTCAAAAAGAGGAGTTTCCTCCAGTTTGCTGCAATCAGTCTTTCCTTTCTCTGGCTGTCTGCAGAGGAGGGCACAGATAATGTCTCCAGGAAGAGGAATGCACACTCAGTCCTTAATGCTGATAACAACATCATCTTTTGCCACTGAATGGGCTGCAGGGGGTTGGGGGAGAGAAGTACATTAAGAAGACGATGGAAAGCAGTACAATATTTGAGTTGCTCTGTGCATCTGGAGTAACAGCAGGAGCACAGCTGTATATTGTATCTGTAAATGTACAGTTAGGTCCAAAGGTTTGTGAGCAATGACACAATTTTTTTCCTCTTTACACCACCACAGTGGATTTTAAATGAAATCAAGGTGTGATTAAAGCCTTGCTTTTCAGCTTTAATTCAAAGTTTTTAACAAAATTATCAAATTACCTGAATTACTTTGATTACAGCCCCTTTTACACCTAGTGTCCCCTGCAGTGTAGTGGTTTGCGTGATTGCTTTACAAGCAAAAGGTCCCTGGTTTGATTCCAGGTGGAGACACAAGCCCCTCTCACTATGGAGGGTTGTGCCAGGAAGGGTCAAATTACCTTCTTCTCCTTCTTCTTTCGGCTGCTCCCGTTAGGGGTTGCCACAGCGGATCATCTGCCTCCATCTCATCCTATCCCTCGCATCCTCTGCCCTCACACCAACCCTCTGCATGTCCTCCTTCACCACATCCATGAATCTTCTCTGTGGTCTTCCTCTTCTCTTCCTGCCTGGCAGCTCCATCTTCAACATCAAATTACCAGTGCAGATTAATCCCCCATGGTGACCCCTTGGTGGAGAATACAGGGGAGGAGCCGAAAAGTACAGCCACTTTTATACAGACAACAAACAAAATTTTAAATATAGAATTGCTTTTAATACTTGGATAAAAATGTTTTGCAGCGATTACCTGAAGCCTGAAACTGAATGACTTTACCAAATGCTGTGTTTCTTCCTTGAAATGCTCTTCCAGGCCTTTTCCCTTGGACACCCTGTCTGCCCCATCCTTACGTTAACCCCGAGACTGTTTATGTTGTTAATTCCTCTGAAACTCGCCCTTCACGTGTCTCTATGGGTTTGAGTCCTTTTGCCAGAATTATGACAGAGAAACTCTTGGGTTGGTTTTGCAGTATCCTTTGGGTCATTATCTATTTGCACTGTGAAGTGCTGTCCAGTCAGTTTTGCAGCATTTGACTGAGTCTAGGCAGACTGTATAGCCCTGTTCACTTCACAATTTATCTTGCTACTTCTAACAGCAATGACATCATTATTAAGCATTAGTGACCTACTTCCACTAGCAGCTATGTATGTCCATGCCATAATATTGTGTCCACCATGTTTGACAGATGATGTGGTATTGTTCTCCATAATTTTCTCTGCCTGTATGCCCCCGCCCCCCCAAAAAACAAAAACAAAAACAAAAACAAAAACAAAAACAAAAACAAAAACAAAAACAAAAAACAAAAAACAAAAAACAAACAAACCAAAAAAACCAAACAAACAGGGAAGGTACTTTAAATGCTATTCTGGTCTTCCTGTTCTTGAAGTTAACCAGTGTTGTAAATCCACTGTATTTACATTCATAAAGGCACCTCTTAATTGTAAACTTTGACAATGATACATGTACCTAATTAAGAATGTTCTTTACTGCTAGATCTTGTGAAGGGGGTTTTCTTAACCAAGGAAATAATTCTGCAATCATCCTCTTTAGTTGTCTTCTGTGACTGTCCAGGATTTTTATGTTGCTAAACTGGCCAGCTAATTTATTCTTTTTAAGAATGTACCAGGCTTTTGATTTGCCCACTCCTATCATTTTTTCTTTGTTCAGTTTATTTTGGTCTTTCAGCCTAATGATGGCCTCCTTCACTTTGCGCTGACAGTTGGAATCAAGTCCAGATCTTATATCTGCTTAATTTTTCAAGGAATAGTAACAATAACATAACATAATAATAACAGTCCTCACATGGTCATGAATCTGCTCGTCTGTCAATTATCCAATTTTGTTTGAGCCTCTGAAAATGGGAGCCTATGTATAAAAATGGCTATAATTCCTAAACAATTTACACAAGTCTTGTGTTAAACCCCTCAAGTTAAAGCTGAAAGCCTGCACTAAATCATATCTTGTAAAATTTAAAATCCACTGTGGTGGTGGACACAGGCAAAATGACAAAAAAAAGTTTCACTGTCCAAAAACTTGTGGAACTAGCTGTATATGCCGCTACATTTACAGACATGCTCAGTTCTCAGATCGTTTTTCTTTTGTTCACAGTACGTTACTGACAGAATATTTAATTATCAATTCATCTGAAGGAGAGAAGCTCAATAGTTTTCAGGTCATGACAGAAATAAGGGGCAACAGCATCGAGTAATGGGATTTTTTAAAATTATTGTAACTCACCCAACATAATTGAGTGCTGCTTTAAGTTGAATACTTGAACCTCTTTTCAGCTAGCTGTTTAAAGCTGTAGAGCTTTTAGTAACTAAAGATATCTAGAATTCCCTCAGAGTTTGGTTTAGATCAATATATAGAAGAGTGAATACAGGACCTACTTTCCTCAAGTAGCCAGAGGCACAATTTGAGATGAATGATACTGTTGCTCTGCCATGCTGAAGGCATAAAACAGGCTAATATGCTAAACACAAAGACTTTAAAGAAATATTTACTTGTTTTTAGTTTGTTCTGATGCCCCTGAGTGCCAAAAATCAGCTTTATATGGGTTTATTTATGAGCTCAAACTCAGATTGTTGTGTCCATAGATAATTAAGAAATGTTTGTTTGTTAGAATGTACAGTCTTTTGAACCTGCAGCAATAATACATTTTTGTGGATTAATTTTCCACAGATTTCATGGTAAATTTGTTATTGTACTGGTATAAGCATCTGTGCAACTGTTCATGAATTTCAAAATACTTTTTTTTTTTTTTGCTTTTTCTCAATAAAAGAAAGTGCAGATGTGTAATAACTGTGATGTTCCAGAAACTAGGTCACTGTATACCACATATGATGCTGACATAATCTCCCCATTCCGTCTTGTTAAAGCTCCCTTTTTCTTACTGTGGGAAAATCCTGTAAAAAGAATTTATCCTACATGTGCATCAGAGCCTCATATATTGATTATAAAAGTAGAATAGTGAAAAAATAAAGTTTACTATACAGTAGAGTGACATAAAAATTGTCATTGTCCAAATACTTATGGACCTGACTATGCAGTTACTCAGTAATTTTGCTTTTTGTACAGGAAATATAAACTAAAACAATTAAACTGTGATTAAAATGCAGATTTTCAGCTTTAATTCAAGGGATTTAATAAGTGTTGGATTAACTGTTTAAGAACTACAGAAATTTTTGTACAAAACTGCCATTTTCAGAGGGGCAAAAGTATATGGACAATTGGCTGACAAGCAGTTTCAGTGCCGGGCCTGTTCCGTCATTATTCCAAAGCAAAGCAGCTAATAGAGCTGAAAAGTGTTGAATTTGGATTTCTTTAAAAGAAGGAATGCACTGACCACCTCAGCAGCACTACTGTAGTGTTGTATTCATTTGTATAGTTTGCATACAGCAGGTTTTCTCTGGTGGCATAACTGATGTAGCGTAGAAAAGTTGGTAATGTTCTATTGAGTGACACCAGAAATCACCAGAAATAACCATAAAAACACTAGAATGCTAGATTAGCAGGTGTTTTACAGTTAAATGAGTGATGGCACTTGCTACCTCTGCATCAGCTGACTGTTGAATGTAAATAACAACAATTACAGACAAAACATTCCTTCGACAAGAAATATGGATGCACTGAGTTATCAGTTCAATATCTGGGTCACAGAAATGCTCTTTCCAGCAACACATCCAGGGTTCCACCTCTTTTCCTTCACAAACAATGCAATTCTTCCACCTTTCTTTTTAGCACTATACTTAGCATCTCTATCTGCCTGAAAGGTTCTGAAATCATGTGAAGTGTGAGTATAATCACATATGCATAATGGTATTCCCTCTGGAACTTAATCAGTGCTTCAAGTGCTTCAGAGGTATTGCCCAAGATCCTCACATTACCTATGATAATATCTCCAATGGGCAGCTTATGTTCCCTACTTTTAGCTCTTCACTTAGCACCACCTCCTGTCTAGCTCATTTGGGGTAGCAGGTCTTGTATCATTCAGTACCACTGGTGTGCTCAGTGTCATCAGTTGGTTAAGTGTGTAAACAACGTGGCTCTCCACTGACAAATTACTAATAACTGAGTAAAAAGATAGCTACAAATCATAAAAAAACAGAACTATTATAAAAGGCTGTTACAAAAGGCTGCCACTTACACTACGTTCACACTGCAGGCCCAAATCTGACTTTTTTGCCCTTATGTGACACAGATGTGATTTATCTATAACAGTCTGAACACCACAGACCCAATTTTTTCAAATTGGATTCATGCCTCTTCAATATGTGGTCCTAAATAAGATATATTTGAAGGTGTCCTCAGTCTGAACGATCATGTCACATTTTATCCGACTTTTACGTCGTTGACGTGAGACAGACGTCATT
This sequence comes from Etroplus canarensis, assembly GCA_015106775.1. Classification (NCBI taxonomy): domain Eukaryota; kingdom Metazoa; phylum Chordata; class Actinopteri; order Cichliformes; family Cichlidae; genus Etroplus; species Etroplus canarensis. The sequence goes on along the minus strand of VUQH01088888.1, from coordinate 1,460 downwards.
ATTTTGCATCGGAGGAGGTGAGATGCAGCAGGATCAAATGTCGACAATGAGCAAAACAAGAATGGCAGACAGCTTTGATAGAGTTAGTCTGTGGAAAGAAAGTAAAGTTTTATTCACACACTGACATGTGTAGCATCCATATTCACTTTCGTAAACACAGCATGCTGTGTATGATGTCACACTTCCTCCTGCACACGTGCGTCGCTTCAGGGCCGGAGACCGTTCACACTGGAGTCTGATGACAGTTGCACTTAAATTATAATGTGAACGACCACACAAAAAAAATCGGATCTCAGCAAAAAATGTGAATTGCCTGCAGTGTGAACGTAGTGTTTGTCTGGTGCTGTGACAGTCAGATGACAGATGGGCCCTGGAGCTTAAGGTGCTAAAGTGTGCATGCACGATGTGTGTGCATGTGTGTTGAGAGGATAATGGGCTGTAAGGTGTGCTTCCTACACATAATAGCTTGGATTTAAAAAATGTTTTAACCATCACACTTGTATTGTCACATTTAAACTTAGTTGAAAAAATTAATCAAAGTATGCCAGTCTTACAGCTACCAGAACCTGCTCTACACAACACACAAGATCAGCCAAACTTAACTGGCTCGCACAGCTAATCTAAACCATACGTGATTGTGCATAATACAGAGTGTTTCAAAACGATGGACCTAATTTCAATTTGGTATATTTCTTGATTAAAAATGGGACAATTACACAAAGTTACAAACTGTTAGTTGTGGATTTTTAAAACTATGCCTGCCCTTACATGTGGTAAATGTTTAATTCATGGACAATTTGTAGTTGCAGAGATATAGTGATTTCATTTCGGGTCCATCTTTTTGAAACACCCTGTATTTTAAAAGCACAGACATGACACAGCCTCACAGGTCAGGCTTACATACCACTGAGCAAATTCATCATGAAATAAACACACACACACAAAAGAAAAAGAGGCAGTCTTGCAACTACTTGGTCATTTAGACACAACAGTCAAGATCAAACAATAAGCCTACTTACTCACAGCTGACAACAACCTAACAAAATATGTGCAATATTTTACAGGCCCAAATAAAGCTATGTGTACAGCATACAACCTCAGTAAAGTTATTTGTACAGCTTACAATCTCTTGCAGCAAACCAGCCACAGGGGCCCACAAACCAGTGTAGTCCTAGTGCCGGTCCCAAGCCCGGGTAAATAGTGAGGGTTGCGTCAGGAAGGGCATCCGGCGAAAAAACTTTGCCAAACCAAATATGCAGATTCATAACACGACTTCCATACCGGATCGGTCGAGGCCCGGGTTAACGACGTCTCCGTGGACTATGATGTTTGCAGACAACATTGTGATCTGGAAGAGAGCCTTGAGAGGTGGAGGTATGCACTGGAGAGAAGAAGAATGAAAGTCAGTAGAAACAAGACAAGAGTACGTGTGTGAATGAGAGGGAGGCAGGTGGAATGGC
>VUQH01088887.1:2389-14011 GCA_015106775.1 Etroplus canarensis | reverse complement strand
CCCTTATGGTCTCTCTCTCTCTCTCTCTTTTATGGTCTTAGAACATAACAAATGAGGAGTTTATTATTGTGTACTTGGAATGTTCAGGGTGCTTAACAAAAAAGGCCATTAGTGTGAATGTACTCTGTGTGTGTGTGTGTGTGTGTGTGTGTGTCCATGCATGTTGGGGTCCCTCTTTTGTGGGGGTTTGTTTTCTTTTGTGCTATAAAACCATTCTTTAGGCTAATAGCTACTCTATCCAGTGTACTAATAGTGTTGCACATACACATATGTGCATGCACACTGCCACACTAAGAGAGGCAATGCCACAGTATCATTACTTCTCTTAATACCCCAGGAGAAGCAATGAAGGTAGGAAAGATAGTGCGTGTATATGTACTACTGCATATTCTGTACTATGTGCAGAGTATTTACAGTGCTGGAGGAAGGTTATAGACAGCTAAAATATTCCCTTAACACAGAACACCTGATCACACATTTTTTCTGCAGCATGACAGTGATCCCAAGTGGAAGAACAGGCTTCAGACAGACCATCTCAGTAGATGATGTGCATGCAGGAAGACTGCAGTGGCGTGTATTTGTGCCTGTCCATGTGTTGTTTTTGGTCAGACTGCAGTAGTGTAATAAGCAGTGACAGATGAGATCTGACTGTACTACATTTTATTGTTTCATTCAAGCCACTTCCTCTCTCTGAAGTGTGTGTGCATACCTCTGTGTCTGCATTTCAGCTTCTCTTTTATGTCCAGTTAGATACTTGTACACTTTTTTTATACATGTTTGAATTTCTTTCTAAGTGTGTGTGCAAATTTCATTCTTAACATAGGTGTCTTTGTCTATACTTGCACATGTATATGAGTGTGTACTCTAACCAGCCAGGGAGTCTACATGTGAACTTATTGTTATGCTGCATCAGCTCCTGCTGCACTGAGACCCATTTCTCACACAGACTCCTTACATGAATGACACGTTACCCCATAAAAACACACACTCTTACGCCTCTCTGTGTCTAAACCTGGTTCTGTGTGTCTCGTTCTTGCTCTCTCAGCCTCACTCTATGTTGCCTATCATTTCTTTTTTTCACTGACATTCCCTTTTCTTGTTCATTCTCAGGTCAAGTCTCTTAAACTGTAGCTTTTGATATGAGAGTTATAAATAGCTTTTTAAAGACACCTCACAGGGCTACCAGTCCAATGCCAGCATTTGAATTTTAAAATCTTGACTTGCAGTAGTTCTAAAAAAACTCCTAGAAAGGCCACAGGCTTTAAAGCATAAAATCCAGTTTAAAATGATGTTGACTGTTTCATACAAACCATACCACAGAAAACCCCATGAGCCTTAATATATGAATAATTTCCCCTCTGGGATTAATAAAGTATTCTGATTCTGCTTTATAATGTGAGCCTGTGAGCCTTAATATGTAATGCTTTCTGAAGCATGATGCACAGATTTGAGTGGGTGTTTAAATGTATATTCTGAAGATGATTATTAATGATATAAGCAAGAAACTGAGAAGCATGAAATGGGCTGCAAAGCATTTTTCATCTACAGTTGCTAGAGTCATGTGAAAACTTTCTTTTTCACAGAACTCTATGCAGGCCTGTGAAAAACTAATTTGTTAGCTTGTAGTTCCACTTTTTGCAACAATAACAATGAGTAATTGTTTTCTGTATGGCTATTACTCTCACACATTGTTGGGGAGGAATTTTGGCCCACTCTTTTTTTACAACGTTTCTTCAGTTCATTGAGGTTTGTGAGCATTCATTTCATCTCTTAAGGTCCCGCCACAGCATTCCAAGTTGAGGTCTGGACTTTGATTGGACCATTACAACATCTTAATTATTTTCTTGTTCAGCTATTCTGATCTAAATTTGCTGGTGTGTTTGGGATCATTGTCCAGTTGCATGATCCAGTTTTAGTCAAGCTTTTAGCTGTTGGACAAATGGCCTCGCATTTGATTTTTGAATATAGTACAGAGATATTACACAGATGCTTACGATCACCTCAGTGACAGCAAAGTGTCTGGGTCATGTGGCTGCAAAACAAACCCAAATCATCACCCTTCTACCACTGTGCTTGACAGTTGGTATGAGGCATTTGTGCTGATATGCTGTGTTTGGTTTTTACCATGAATGGTGCTATGACTTACGGCCAAACATCTCCACTTTAGTCTTTTTTTGCGGAAAGTCTTGTGGTTTGTTCAGGATTATTCTGCCATGTAGAAGAGGCTTTCTCCTGGCAACTTTCCTAAACAAGTTATATTTGTTCAGTGTTTTTCTAATTGTACTGTCATGAAATTTAACATTAAAAATGCTAACTGTAGCCTGCAGGTTTTTTGCAATTTCTTCGAGCATTGCACAGTCTGACCTTGGGGTGAATTTTCTGGGACATCCGCTCCAGGGAAGACTGTGGCATTGTGTCAAATGAACGTACCTTTCGGCTGCTCCCTTGTATTCTCCACACTGGTAATTTGGCAGAGGTTTTACGCCAGATGCCCTTCCTGACACAATCCTCCATGGTGAGGGGGGCTTGTGTCCCCACCTGGAGTCAAACCAGGGACCTTTTGCTTCAAAGGCGAATGCACAAACCACTACAGTACTGGGGACACCTGTGGCATTGTGTCAACACGCACCTAAATGTTACAGATCAGCAAAGTAAGTCAATGTCAATCTAGCTCTTGAGCTACAGCTGGCATTTGTGTTTGTATGCAGTACTTTTGGTTGGGTCCCAAAATAATACATACGTTACAATGAAATCTTTTTAAAGGACCAGTTTGTGGCATATAGTGCCATCTACAGGTGAGAATGCAGATTGCTACAATTGAGTACTTGTTCTCACTCCCCTCACTTTCTAAAAGCATCAGAAAACCTGCTGTGGCTGTCAGAAAACAAAATGGAGTCTTCTACATTTGCACCCACAAGTATTTCCTGTTCAGAGGTTCATATTTGTATATATAATTAGGAGTTAGAAATGCAATTGAACTGATTATGATTTTGGAATTAGAAATTAAATTTTAATATACTGCAAAAGTAACAGATTGTAGCTGGCAAGTAATGGTAACCATTCTGCATTGTGATAGCATTTTATTATAAACACTAGCTAGCAGAAATAGGAAACGCAAAAGCTAACATTCAGGTCTTTTTTTCTGGTTTAAGCTGATAAAGAAGCGTGGTGAATTCTGTAGAATTGGAGCCGCTAACATTGTATATTTAAATAGTTTTTCCTTGGTGAACAAAAACACAATTATTATCCTATCATGATTTTACATTATTAAAAGTGTAAAATGGGATGTTATAAAATGTGAGACTTAATTTCTGATAACAGATCACCTTTAATCTCAGACACTGTTGCTTTAAGTCCTTTAAGTTCTGTACTATTAATGTTGCACTTCAGTTTTGTCACATACCTGGTATACAATGCTGGCTAAATGAAAAATGCTCTCTCCTCATTTGAGCAAATCTTAGAAAAGAGGGAAATACTGGAAGAATACAAGCTGTAGATACACAATGGGAGAAAAAAAACAGGAAAAACAGAACAGTGAGAGAAGAAAAATGATGAAACAAGCAGAAGGAGGATAGGAACACGGAGTACATATTGTGCTCAATAAAAGGTTTGAAGTAGCTGTATTTATGACTCCGTGTGCATGAGGCCCTAGCTGAGACTCCTGAGAAACACGAACACACACCTTATACCTTTCTCTCTGACAAAGGTGGAAGCATGGCGACCCTCGATGGAAAAGTATGTTGTATTGTTTATTTCCCATATATAGGGACAATTTATCACAAAGGCACACTCACAACCACCTGATGTCATGTGTGAGTGTGGAGCCGATAAATTTACACCCCTGCAGAAAACTGCTTCAGCTTCAATTACAGGAACGGGAATGAGGAGTCTGTGTGTTGGTGTAATCTTCAGTGTGTGTGTGTATGTGTGTGTTAACTCTCATTTTTTGGTTCGTATAATTTTCTGTGTGTTTGCGTGATGTAATGTAACTTGTGTATATCTGTGTGTAGGAGTAATTCTATGTGTGGACAGATGTGCGCTGTAGATGTGTGCTTGTAACTTCTTGTTTGTGTGTAGGAGTAATTTACTGTCATGGCTTTCCCTTATATTTATTGGCCATCTGTTGAGCAGCTAAACTGGATGCAAACACCACCAAACTACGGTACCTTAATGAATGGCAAGGTTGTCACTCTCCAAACTTTTTTGCATGGGAGAACGTCTGTCATATGGGGAAGGATAACTGACATTTTTTCCAAAATAAATCCACTAAGAAATTAAAAAGGCTATGAAAGAAAGATACATTGGATTTTAATGTTTGACCTTAGCATGTTCATGTGCATTCATGCATGTGTGTTTGCCTGTATTCAGCATGTGAAGTCATTAAAATAATCCTCATGTGTATGTGTTAGTATGTTCAGCCTTATCTCTTCAGCATTTCCCTGATCTGCTATTGTAGCTGGCAGTGCCATGGGCGCTGCCTAATTAGCTTGGGCTTTGCAAAATCTCACACACGTACAGCTTTGTGTAATGACTTTGAGTCCATCATGAATGCAGGCACAGACGGTATAATGTGATGAAGGAGTTAAAAAAATTGTTTAATTGACTTAGATTCGCTGCATGTGTGGCCTCTTGAGGGGGAGAGGTGAAGACAAGTAGATGAAATGGGGAAGAGGAGAAAAGAAGGCCTGGAAATGACCAGTGAGAAAGGAATAGGAGGCAGGGAGAAAGCATACAGAAAAAAGGGAGATTGGGAGGGAAGAGCTGAAAAAGCAAATGAAAGGGGTTTGAGGAGAGTTGGGGGTGTTTGGTTAATAGGAGGTAAAGCGGAGATGGTGGAGACAGAAAAAGGGTTAGTATAGGGAAACCAAGAGAGTCTCTTAAAGGATCGACTGAAAATTGTTTTGAATTTTCAGTACATTTGAATGCAAGATGCTTAATTCTGCTAAGTGATTTGAACTGCAATGTGTTGCAGGAGCTATGCATGTGTACTGCATATGTGAGTTGGGGGTAGGGTTTGCTTAATGAACAGATTTTGGCTGCAGCAGCGACTATCTCTCTTGTCTCCTTTATCATCCCTCATACTGGCACTGCTCTCGCCTTTGTCGCTCCAGCATCTACAGTAATTGCTGTTCTTTGGTGGTTTAGATAAATTTGTTCAGGGATAGAGTCTGATAACATACCAAAGTGTGAGCATTTGTGTATTTTTTTTTAAATTTCCTCCAGATTTACCTCCAGAAAGATGTTCTAGGAAGTGAGTTTCCTAAGCCATTTTCTAGCAAATTAGCCTTTCACACTAACAGTGTGACCTGCCAAAGACCTGTTGGAGTTAAACAGTCTGTGCGCATGTTCTGATATAGACCTTTTCTTGACCTTTACCACGCATTTGAACCTGCTCAGCTTTTTGATAAAAGGTTTTCTGTAGGAATTTTATTAGTCTGTACATACATAGTGAATTCTAGTCTTCTTTAGTCATATTACACAGTCAGCTCTGTCAATTTTAAGTATACACTCACTGGCCACTTCATTGGGTATACTTGTTGAAATACATGTTAACCCAAATGTCTTATTGGCTAACCACTTGGCAGCAACTCAGTGCGTTTTGGCACATAGATATTGTTAAAATGACCTACGAAAGTTCAAACTGAGCATCAGAATGGGGAAGAAAGATGATTTAAGTGACATTTTCAACATGGCATGGTAGTTTGAGCTGATGAGTAGGCAACAGTAATTCAAACAAGCACTCATTACAATCAAGGTACGCAAAAGAGCATCTCTGCAGGTACAATGTCTCAAGCCTCGAAGCAGATGGGCTACTGCTGAAGACCACACTGGCTATCACTCCTGCCGGCTAAGAACAGGAATTGAGGCTACAATCCACACAGGCTCACCAAAATGAGACAGTAGAAGATTGGAAAAACTTTGGCTTGTCTGCTGAGTCTCTATTTCTGCTTCACCATTTGGACATTACGGTTAGAATTTGGTGTAAACAACATAAAAGCATGGATCTATCCTGCAACGTTCAGGCTGGTGGTGGTGATGTAATTGTGTGGGGGATATTTTCTTGGCCTACTTTGGGCCCCTTAGCACCAGCTGAGCATCATTTAAACACCACAGCTTACCTGAGTTTTGTTGCTGACCATGCCCATCCCTTTATGACCACTGTGTACCCATCTTTTGATGACTGCTTCAAGCAGGATAATGCACCATCTCACTAAGCCCATATCATCTCAAACTGGTTTCTTGAACATGACAATGAGTTCACTGAACTCAAATGGCCTCCACAGTTACTAAATTTCAGTCCAATGCAGCACCTTTGGGATGCGGTGGAGTGGGAGATTTGCATCAGAAATGAACAGCTGACAGATCTACAGCAACTTTGCAATGCTATCATGTCAGTATGGACCAAATTGTCTTAGGAATGTTTCTAACACCTTGTTGAATATATACAATGAAGAATTAAAGCAGTTCTAAAGGCAAAAGAGGGTTCAGCCCAGTACTATCAAGGTATATCTAATGAAGTGAAGTGGTCAGTGATTGTATTTGACACATATTTTTTACAAAATCAGAATGAAGGTTTTGTACTTACACCGAAAAAGGTGCCTGAAATAGAGTAAAGAAATCCCTAAATCTTCAGCTGTTACAGCTTTTTGGAGCCCCTAAATGATATGTGATATATCTATGTGTTTTGTTGTAAAGTTCAGCACAGACAACCGCGTAATTCTATGCATGCTTTTTTATGCGCTGTTTGGTCACTTGCTTTCTATTAGCCCTTGTGTTTATCATTGCTGATCATCACTGCTTCTGTCGCCTTCGTGCTTTTATTAGTTTTTTCACACAAGACATATAAAGTCTGGGCATATAATAAAGGATCAGGCTGTCTTTAAATGATGAAGTGTATCACGTGTTCAGTTTTAAATACTGATGTCATAAAAAAAAAAAATTGGAGATTTAAAGGATAATTGCAGTGTTTTATTTACACTTTGATCTAATTATCGGCTGTTTACTGGGGCCTCAGTAACTAACTTTGCCCCATTCTTATGTAAGTACAGACTGGAATGACAGTAATTCATTTTCTTGAAGTAGATCGCAAATACATTGACCCAAACTAATCTGACACACACAATACCACTGACACTGTATAATTGTAATGCATTGTGTTTAGAGGGATACTGTTCTCTTAGAATATTTTAAATTTTGCATTATTTGTGTTTTTCATGTACATATTTTCATGCACTGAGATTCCTCATTTACCCATTTTTTTTGGAAAAAAATATTGCGTAGACACACACACACACACACACACACACACACACACACGGCTAGAACTGACTGGTCAGACAAATATGAGACCAAACAGCACGGGAAATTGTTTAATCTAGTTCTAACAGTTCTCTTGCCCCCTTGGGAAGCAGACTCCAGGTAGTCCAGATGGCCAGGCTGCCACTGATAGTAACACTTAATCGTTATTATTTGGAGCTTATGTTCTGGTGTTTGCTAAATTATTGTCAGTATATTAAGCCATTTTCCCAAGTAGATATATTTGCAAAAATGGCTCTGGCCCTCTGGCCTGTAGGTTACCTGGCATTACCTGGATGAAGATGTAGCATATTTGGAAACCCAAACAATAGAGCCATACCAGCACATTGTACAGTTGACGGTTGCATTAATCCAGACTGGATGCTGAATCAAAATTCAAGAATGTTTACAGTTTTATTGAGTTTTTGGTATTTACTTTTATGCACTTTCCTACCTTGAATGTTTTATTCATCACATAATTAAAAACTTTTACCATTGGACATACATAATTTGCAACACAGGAATGTCAAGGAATTCTTCTCTTTGGAAAAAAGATCAAATGTCACCAGTCCTTGATGTTAGCTTTTAATATTAATAACTGCACTGACTTGGTAGATGGTTTGCCACTTAGCAGCCGTCACTGTTTAATAAGGCCAAAAAAAGAGCATAAGTACATCATATTAAAAGAAACTATATGGATACATTTCCACAGCTGTTTGTGTGTATGAACACACCACCTGCTTGCAAAAAGCAGTAGCAAAGCTGCTTATACATATAAAATACATTTAATGTATGTACTGTATAGTGTTGTTTTTCAGGCTGTAAAATTAATTTTGTCAAAGTACATTTTCTCATGATAAGTTAAGGGTGAGCAGCTTTGGAACACTGGAAATGCGACAAGAGAGGCTCTTTACCCTTTGGTCATGATGGATTCACTGGAAAAGGGCCTTAAGTTCACATTTTTTGGGCTAATGCAGAGAGTAACTTTTTTACCCTTATTAGCTCCAATAACATTTGTTGTGACAGTAGAGAGCAGGTGAAAGAGAACCTGAAGAGGTGGAGGCATGCACTGGAGACAAGAGGAATGAAAGTCAGTAGAAGCAAGACAGAATACATGTGTGAATGAGAGTAAGGCAGGTGGAATGGTGAAGATGCAAAGAGTGGAAATGGTAAGGGGGATGAGTTTAAATACCTGTGGCCAGCCATCCAGAGCAATGGACACTCCAAAAAAGAGGTGAAGAAAAGAGTGAGGCAGGGTGAAGTGGGTGGAGACTAGTATCAGGGGTGCTTTGTGACAGCAAGAGTGAAATGAAAGGTTTGCGAGATGGTAGTGTGACCTGCTATGATGTATGGTTTGGATATGACACTGACAGAAAGACAGGTGGAAGTGGATTTGGCAGAATTGAAGATGAGGAATTTTTTGTTGGAAGTAACCGGGGTGGACAGGATTGGATTTGAGTACGTAAGAGGAACAGTTCAGGTTGAGCAGTTCGGAGACAAAGATAAGACTGAAATGGTTTGGACATGTTCAGATGAAGGATAGTAGATATATTGGACAAAGGATGTTGAAGATGGAGCTCCCAGGCAGGAGGATAACAGGAAGACCACAGAGAAGGTTGGATGGTTGGTGTAACAGAATGAGGATGCAAGGGATAGGGTGAGATGGAGGCAGATGTTGTGGCTTCTAATGGGAGCAGCTGAAAGAAGAAGAAGATTGGTAATGCTGAATAGGTTGGCAATCATTGTTTTTGTTCATTAAAGTAGCTGTAAATACATGTAAATACATACAAATGATTTCAGATATGGCCATGGTACAGCTGCTTAAAAGGTTCAAGTATGCACTCATCCACCCACCTATCCTCTCTTCCTGTTCACCTATCTACAGGTCATTAGCAAGTTATGTAAAACTTCCACATCTTGTGAAAAAAGGCACAGCAGTCTGTAAAGTATCCAGCAGAAGAATGCTTAACCATCAGTCCTTTTATTTCCATCCTGCATATAAATGAGTTTCCACAGGGTTCATTCCCTCAGTCTCCCTCTCATCTGTCTCTCATCTTTTTCTTTCTTAGTCTCTTCTTAAACCACAGCCAAGCATGAAACCTTCAGTGTTGTTCAGGGACAGTGAGTCACACCTTCCCTGACTAGCGAGTTCTCACTCTTGTGTGTATGTGTGTATTTTTGTGTACGACATTTCGGTTTTTGCCATCTTTTAAAGTGGAAATGAGCATGAAAATGTCAGAAGCCCCAAAAGCTTATTTGCTGCACCTTATTATGAAAAGGATTATTTTTAGAGTCAAGGACGGGAAATAATTGTGTGTACGTTTGCGTTTTCATGTATTCTGATTTGTTGTCCCACAGTGGATGCAACAATGAGTGCTCAGTTGCGTTTTGGATCTGGTTTTTGTTCTTCCTTTTTAATGGGCATTCATGCTGTGCTGCCTCTTGTTAAACATCAGCAGCTCATCAGGATAACAAATAAGACTTTGTGAGTGTGGATGGAGATAAGCAGGCACACAGTTTATTCTCCACAATGTGTCATCTCTGCTTCCTGTGTATAGACAAAAGAACAAAAATTAGACTTACTTTTATACAAAAAAACTAGTATGGTACACTGTAATTTCATCCCAACACGGAGTCAGTGTGTGATAAAAGTTTGTTCATGGTTGTAAGAGTTTCTTTAAAAATGATGACATGACAAACTTTAAAAACTTTGTGCATAAAAAATAGAGTAGCCCATTTTCATAGTACACCCAACTTTCCAAAACAAGTCAGACACTGTGGTAACTGCAAGTAAAAAGGGAATGCAATAAAATGCCTAGAGCTTGACCAGTATTCCAGTAACATTTAATATGAATATTTCAACTGTGTTGTATAGTATTCTTAAAAACTTTAGTAAAGAGACCAACGAAGGTAACATTGGTGAAAAATATTGAAAAAAAATCCTTTGGAGCGGAGCTAATAGGAAACCATTTGAGAACAGGAAACATGTTTACAATCTGTTGAAATCCTTTGGCTGCCGCTTTGTATTCTCCACCAAGGGGTCGCCACAGTGGATTAAGTCACATTGGTAATTTGGCAGAGGTTTTACACCGGATGCCCTTCCTGACACAACCCTCCATGGTGAGAGGGGCTTGTGTCCCCACCTGGGATCAAACCAGGGACCTTTTGCTTGTATGGTGAATGTGCAAACCACTACGCTACATACATTAAAACCCCAGTTCCACAAAAAAAAAAAAACCTGAAGAAAATGTATTTGTAAACACATACACAATTTTATAGATGACTCAGTTGACTGTAACTACTGTAGGGACAGAAGTAGACTTTTTTTTTTAAATAAAGTGCCTAGTACTCAGCTAGTATGCCTCCACCTTAAATCTGACCCTTTGCTATCTTGCCCTTTAACCCCACAATCTTGTAAATGTCATCAGATGCTCTACCCATCATAGATATTAACCACACAAAGTTTTGAAAAAAAAAAAAAAAAATCAGCAAGCAGATCAGCTCCTGTAATGGTAAATTTTGTAACGGACAGATGGACGGATGCATGGACCTCAGAAATATTATCAAGTTCTACTACCCGTCATATACAAAATTTGGCTGGGATCCAGCTGCCCAGTAAGCTCCTACGATGGTAACAAGAGTTTCTTTAATAACTCGGTGACCTGGACCATTAGTTTGGTAAAGATTCAACAAACAAGTCAGCTCCAGTAGTGATAACAAGATTTGTAATGGACGGATGGACAACCCAAAAACATAATGCCTGCATGATGGAGACGTAATGATTTGCACTGAAACCTGGTATTTAATATTAAATAGAGCCCCAACATTTTAGAAATAAGGCTGTATGTACACTCAGCGGCAAGTTCATTTGATACATCAGATTGAAGCCCCTTTTGCCTTCAGAACAGCCTCAATTCCTCTTGGCATACATTTAACAAGGTGCTGGAAACATTCCATGGATTTTGGTCCATATTAACATGATAACACAACTCAGTTGCTACAGATCTTTTGATGTGCATATCGATGTGAATATCCAGTTCCACCTCATTCCAAAGGTGCTCTATTGGGTTGAGATTGTGGAGGCCACTTCAGTACATTAAACACATTGTCATGTTCAAGAAACCAGTTTGAGACGATTTAAATAGTGGTGCTTTATCCTGCTAGAAACAAAGGGAAATAAATGGATGGTCATAGTGAGAATATTGAGTTAAGCTGTGGCATTTAAACGATGCTCAATTGTTACTAAGGGGCCCAAAGTGTGCCAAGAAACAAATCCCACATCATTACGTCACCACCAACAACCTGAACCATTGATACAAGGCAGGA
>VUQH01088886.1:1739-13339 GCA_015106775.1 Etroplus canarensis | reverse complement strand
CTAAAATTGCCAAAAGTATTGCTATAATGTGTAAAATGCGAAACTTGGTTAATCAACAGTCATTATTTCTATTGTATAATTCCCTCATCCTGCAATACCTTAGTTATTGTGTAGAAATCTGGGGAAACAATTACAAATCAAATATCAATCCAATCTATTTACTCCAAAAGAAGGCTATCAGAATTGTAAACCAAAAAAGTTATTGTGCACCCACAAATCGCTTATTTGTAAAATTAAATACTCTAAAAATACACGACCTTGTTGACCTAAACACAGCAGTTGTGATCTACAAGGCCTACAATCATCAGCTTCCTCACAGTATCCAGGAGATGTTCAAGCTCAGAGAGCGTTACTATGATCTCAGAGGAAAAGGCATTTTTCAAACAACCAAGGTGAGAACAAATAAAAAAAGTAGATGTATCACCGTCTATGGGGTTAACATGTGGAATAGTTTAGATGATAAAATAAAAGGGTGCTATTCAGTAAAAATGTTTAAAAGAATGTACAAATTTATGGATATTAAAAAATATAAAGAACTAGATGACTTGGCTCCAAAGAAAATGATTATATATAAGACAATCATGCGAACCAGTGTGAATAGTGACTAGCCGCATCTAATGCTTCTTGTTTGTTCTTTTTGTCAATGTGTTAAGCTTAATATGCACAGTTTTGAGGTTTTTTTTGGTTTTTTTTTTTTATTTTATTCTTTTTTCTTGATGACCGAAATAAACTAAACTAAAATAAATAAATAAATAAATAAATGTATTTCTGTCATTGGTCTGATAAGTACGGTAGCATTGTTTGCAACTCACATAATCGCAAATCAAATGACATAGTTGCAGGATGCAGCCTTACCTAGTCTCTATTTCAATTTGTGTTGAAAGTGCAGACTTCAGGCTGTATACCAGTTTTAAAATCGTGTTGAAACCAGACTTTAGTGTGTTCGGTGTGAGTTTGGTGCAGGAAGACATGGGAATGAAGGCAAGAACGAGAGCACTTGCAAGAAAAAAGAGAAAGCCCATATCCTATTGGTGGAAAAATTCACATCAGCCAATCAAAACATGGCATTCGGTTGCTAAGAGGGAAAGTTTTGGGAGTGGTGGTAGAGAAAGAGTGAGACAGGGAGACACAGGGGTAGAGTGTTGAGATTTCAGAGATTAGTCCCATTGTGATGTTCCCCTGCTTTTTTGTGTGGCATCTTATTGTGACACTTGATTTTTTGTAAATAGCTATACAAAAAAATGCCCGAGACACTGCCTGCATTTTAATGTTAAAATTTGTTCTAACTTTGTTTGCTAAATTCATGGTTACTTCATATTTTCATTCTAAGTTATAAAAGTGGTTCGTTAAACGTGTTTGTGATTTTCAGAGTAAAAAAACTCACTTTTCCAACTCAGATTTTATGTTATTGTCAAGTAGCCAAAAACGTCCAATTATACTCCAGAGGGTCAATTAGCCGGGCGGAGCTGTCCCTGCAGCTGCACTAGTCACCATCTTCCACATGTAGTTCTTGCTGTGCCATTTGTAGAGTTTTCTGTTTGTGGGCCTCCTCCTTCTTCTTCAGCATGTAAGGATAGATCCAGACTCTTACAGGTGTGTGCTGCCTCTGTCATTTCTGGAAGAAATGCAACCTAAGTCCTTCCAGTACTGGAAAAATAAAGGTACCGTCATATTTAGAGAATTTTGGTACCAAAAGGTACTGTAAGTATCAGTTGTGGACATCCTTATTCATAGGTGCATTGAGGCTTTAGCGGGTCAAGAAGACAATGGGTGACATTTTGTGGTTATATCCATCTTTCATTCCTTTATATACAGAGCTAAGAAGGGACAGTGAGGCGCAATTTTATAAATTTGGGAAATAAAAGTAATGTGAGGTTCAAGTCTGTAGTTTTGGACAGGTACTGACTGGAGTATTTCTAAAATAGAAGTGATTTAGAATTGTGTTCATTTCTAACAGGTTAGAGGCAAAACATAATTGTTTTACTTTATAAAAGTCAAGGTTAATTTTAAATGTTGCTCAAATTTATTCATCCCAAAAGCCTGTGTCCAGTAAGCTGGTTTAGATTTTTTATTGCCAAGAGTGTAATGTGAAGAAAAACCACTAACGTACTGGAAAACCCGACTTTACAAGTGTTGCAGTTGTTTATGTTAATGAACTGTTTAACCACCCATTCCTATCTACTGACTGAAAGCTACTGACAAATCTTCAAAGGTTCTGAAGTTTTTATAAAGCCTCATTAAACTTTCTCTCTTGAAACAAATGAGGTACAGAACGCTAATCGGAGAGCTTTAAATGCAATCAGAAAACAATTTAGAATGTGATACATTAAATAATGAAGGTGCTACATTGCAATGTTTTTTTTAATTTTTAAAAAATTTGATACTTCATAACTCTATCTTTAATTACACAGTTGTGGTTGCGAGCTTGCATACACTCATCACGGACATGGTCAACGCAGGGTAAAGGCCCCTTAGCGAGTTGCAACTTGATCAGATGCTTTTGGCAGCAGACAGTCTTCTAATAATCCTAATTGGACATGTGAGAACTTTTCTTTCATGTCTTGTTGTACCAAAATTTTAGCAGTTGACTTACTGTTTCAAGTTAAGCTGAAGAAAGCAGAAGCCATTATATCAACTCAGTGTAATATATCTGTCCCAGTGATAGCAAAATAGCTGCAGAGCATAAACAGCTGATACAGTTTGGAAGGATTTTTTTTCCCCTTTGCTCAAGATATACAGCCATATATAAGCATGTCTGTTAGGCCTGGCCAGACAGTTGTATAAGTCCCAAATGGCATTTTCATCTCTAAGCTTGAGTCATGTCTCAAGCTAGGTTTTATTTCATGGCAGACCTGAAAACATTTTCCACTGAGGGTGGGAGTTTGTGTCCTTTTTTAGATCTCAGTTAAAGCAGCCACAGTTCTAAGTAGCTTATAATCAGTTTTTTAGAAGTGTATGAGACACTGGTGGTTTGTAAAAGTCTATAATCCTCTTTCTCGCATTTGCACTAAGCTTATTATTTCTCATTTTGCTGTCCCTTGGGCAGCGTTACGAAACAAAAACAGTCTTTACAGACATTTTGGAAATTTCAACAACGCTGACGACAACAATTTGGCATTGTGTTTATTTTTGATTTCTGATGAATTCACAGTTGCATGAAAAGTTCTTGATTCTTTTAATCTCCAAGATAGCACATGATATGGAAAAAAGTATTGTCCCCCACCTCTTAATCACTGAATTCAGGTCCCATTGCCAAAGCTGCACAAAATCAAACACATACACGTTTCCCTTGACAAACATTTGTGAAAGAATGGGTCGTTTTACAGAGTGGTACTGTAATAGGATGCCACCATTGCAAAAAGTCAGTTTGTGAAATTTCTTCCCTCTTAGCTATTCCACGATCAACTGTAAATGGTGTTATTGCAAAGTGGAAGGTTTTAGGAACCATAGCAACTCTGCCACAAAGTGACAGACCAGGTAAGATTGCAGAGCGGGGTTGCCGAATGCTGAGGCACATCGTGCATTAAAGTCCTCAGTGCTCTCCTGACTCAGTAACTGCAGAGTTCCAAACCCCCTCTGGCACTAGCATCAGCATGGGTTTCCATGGCCTAGAAGTGTGTTCTGTGCAGTGACAAATCATGGTTCTCTGTAGCATTCTGATAGAAGAGACTGGGTTTGGTGAATCCAGGAGAACAATACCTGGCTGACTGCATTGTTCCAACCGTAAAGTTTGGTGAAGTAGGGCTATTGCTATGGGGTTGTTTTTTGGGTTTGGCGTTGGCCCCTTATTGCCAATGAAGGGAAATCTTGATGCCTTGGAGTACAAAGATGGTTTGGACAATTTTATGCTTCCAGCTTTTTTGAGATGGCCTTTTTTCTGTTCCAGCATAACTGTGTGCCAGTGCACAAAAGAAATTCCATGAAGGCAGGGCTAGATTTGCTTCGTGTGGAAGAACTTGACTGACCTGGACAGAGCCTTGACCTCAACCCCATCAAACACATTTGGGATGAACTACAATGGAGCTTGTGTGCCAGGCCCTGTTGCACAACATCAGTGTGAGCTCACAAGTGCTCTTGTAGACGAATGGGCAAAAATTCCCACGGCCTTCTCAGAATAGCGAAGTTTGTTATAGATGCAAAAAGGGGTACCAACTCCAAATTCATGCCTAAAGATTTAAGCTGGGATGTCATAAAACCGCCTGTAAGTGCCATGAGCACACAGGCCAGTACTTTTGTCCATATATTGTATGTTGAGCAATCATTTAACCCCAGAAAAAGAACACTTTACAGAAATGATTGGACGCCAAATATAGCCAAAATCTTGGCATCCACAATTAGTGAAGGTAAATTTTGGGCCTGAACTGTAGGTTTAATTCACGTCATTTTCGTCAGTGCTTTTTTTTTTGCCAATATGTTTATTGTCTTTTTCAAAAAATTTTTCACAAACACATAACATACACAGTCATACATATACATACTACACACATAAACTGCATACCCTTGCATCATTTTTCAATTTGAATTAACGTAATGAAATTGGATTAATTAACAAATTATGAAGGAAAATTTTTTAAATAAATAAATAACAATAAAAAATAAATAAATAAATGAATTAAAAAAATAAAAAAAGGGGGGAGGCAGGGAAGAAAGAGAGAACGAAAATGGGGGCTACATTTTACAGCATTTGCAAATTTTTTCAGAAAAATCTAGCACTTTCATTTGTCATAATATTCATATATGGTTCCCAGAGTTTATCAAAGTCTTTTCGTTTGCCCTTGGCAATGTATGTTAATCTTTCCAGTCCAATACATTCAGAAAGCTCCTTCATCCACATCTTCATTGTAGGAGCGTCCATACTCTTCCAGCATAGTGCAATAGCTCTCCTGGCTTGTAGAAGTCCAAAGTCCAAAACTGCATACTGTTTCTGTGTTTGTAGAAAGTTCTTTGAGTATATTCCAAGCACATGTGGTTTAGCATTTAAAGGGACTTTGGTATTAAACATTTTCACCAGTGCTGGAAAAAATCATCAACTCTTCAACACTTTTAGTCTCTGTCATGTATCTGGAAAGGAATTTTAAAGGAAGTCAAAGAAGAATAGGAAACAGTGTGTGTGGCGGGAAAAAAAGGAGTGCCAGCATTCTACAAAAATGTTCATACTGCGATAAGAGGACAGCGTGAAATCTGACAAACGTGACTAAGAGAAACGAGACTGTGCACCATTACGCAATCACAGTCTGTGTTTATTCTGATAGACCGGGGCGACAAGTGTGGTGGGGAAACTGTCTGCCTTTCAAGTCTATAAAGAACAAATCAAAGATGCACAACTCAGTTTGCTTTCTCTTAATGGCCTTTACTCAACACACTGGTTCTTCTGTTTGATGGGCTTGCATGGCTTGACTTTGAGCTAACTGCTCTGAGGAGCTATTAAGCTTGGCATGTGTACACACCTCTTTCCTCTCTCTTATCCCTTTGTGTGTTTATATATGTTTTGTGTGCGTTAAAGCGGTTCAGATTGAGTGTCTTCAGTGGCGCCCACTTGCTTCAGACCATTTCCTTTTCCTTGTCTAGTGTTAATCTGTTCTTCACATCTTTGTGATTAATCTGAAGATGCCATCAAAGCTACAATGCTTTGAAGGCTGTGCTGGTAAATATTTGATACAGATATTCTTGACAACAGCAGCTAAATGCGTCACAATTAGATGGCTGGATAAGGTTTGGGAAATATGTCAGCTAAGAGGATCCTTAAGACTTCAGAAGGAAATTGTAAATGGCACTGCCAACATGCCTGGTACCTACAAAGCCCTCCCCCTCCCCCGTATGGAAACAGACCACGCTGTCACTGTTTTACTGCCTAATTATTTACCACTGATCAGACGTGTGAGAGCAGCAGTGAGAACTATCAAAGTCTTGCAAATGTAGATTCCATTTTGCAGCAGGACTTCCAAAAACACTGACTGGAAGGCCTTTGTCAAACAAGCAGCCACAAAAAATCACACAGACACTGACATCCTCTGTCCTGGGACATATCAATAGCAAACCTCAGGAGAGCCATCGGGCAGGCCAAAAATAAGTACTAAAGGAAAACTGAAAATCACTTTCACAATTCTGACCCACACCACATGTGAAAGGGCATCCACCTTATTATGGACTATAAGCCCCCCAGTGCAGCTGTCTCCCCCTCTGACCCCTCTCTCCCTGACAGACTGAACGAGTTTTATGCTCGCTCTGACAGGGACGCCACCATCTGTGACAAGGTCATTCCTACACCTGATGACCAACTACTGACTCTGTCCGTCGCTGACGTGCAGGCCCCTCTGAGCAGAGTCAATACCAGGAAGGCTGCAGGCCCTGATGGGATCCCTGGCCGAGTACTCGGGGCATGTGCGGAGCAGCTTGCCGAGGCCTTCACTGACATTTTTAACCTATCACTTACCCTGGCAGTTGTTCCCACATGTCTCAAGACCGCAACCATCGTGCCTGTGCCAAAACATGCCGCTGCAACCAATCTGGAAGAGTTCCGCCCAGTGGCCCTCACTCCCGTCATCACAAAGTGCCTGGAGAGACTTGTCATGTCTCAGGTGAACGCGTGCCTTTCTCCCACCCTGGATCTGTTCCAGTTTGCCTATAGAGAAAATAGGTCGACTGAGGACGCCATCTCCACCATTCTGCACTCCACACTGACACATCTGGACAAAGCTGACTCTTACAGTGGTATGAAAAAGTGTTTGCCCCTTTGTGATTTCTCTTTTTTGTATGGTTGTCATATTTAAATGTTTCAGATCATCAAACAAATTTAAATATTAGACAAAGTAAACACAAAATTCAGTTTCTAAATGAAGGCGTTTATTATTAAGGGGGAAAAAAATCCAAACCTGCACGGCCCTGTGTGAAAAAGTGATTGCCCCCATGTTAAAACAAATTAACTGTGGTGTATCACATCTTTGGAAAGCTGAGTTCAGTTTCTGGTCTGGGATCGTTTTGCTGCTTCAGGACCTGGAAGACTTGCTGTGTTAAATGGATCCATGAATTCTGCCGTCTGCCAAAACGTCCTGAAGGAGAATGTCGGGTCATATGTTCGTGGACCTCAAGCTGAAGCGCACTTGGGTTCTGCAGCAGGACAATGAACCAAAACACACCAGCAAGTCCACCTCTGAATGGCTTAAGAAAAACAAAATGAAGACTGGAGTGGCTCAGTCAAAGTCCTGACCTGAATCCAATTGAGATGCTGTGGCATGACCTAAAAACTGCAGTTCATGCTCCAAAACCCTCCAGTGTGGCTGAATTACAACAATTTTGCAAAGATGAGTCGGCCAAAATTCCTCCACAGCATTGTAAGATTCATTGCCAGTTATTGCAAACGCTTGATTGCAGTTGTTGCTGCTAAGAGTGGCCCAACCAATCATTAGATTTAGGGGGCAGTCACTGTTTCACACAGGGCCATGTAGGTTTGGATTTTTTCCGCCTTAATAATAAGCACCTTCATTTAGAAACAGCATTTTGTGTTTACTTGTGTTATCTTTGTGTGACAAAGTGGGTGAGAACACCATTTGCCCAGAGTTTAGCCTTGATATTCTTAGTTTACATACTTGTTTGATTTAGCCATGCCTGATTTTATTCTGTAGTTTGTAAACAGTTACTGTTCCGGGTTTGTTTATGTTTTGCACTTTTACAGATTACTTGATAGAACATCTTGCTTTAAATCAACTTTGACAAGTTTGTTAAGTTAACATCTTATTTATTTCAATTTTTAGTTGTCTAGTTTACTTTGTTTGAACTCACCTTACTTACCTGTGTTCCGGGAGGAAAAGGAGGAGGTGCTGCCTCACTTCCTGTATTTGTAGCTTCCGGTTGGGTGCTGATGGCACTGGAAGGGACCTGGTGAAGAGGGGGGAGAAGTTGTATGTAGTGCTGTAAAGTGTAAATGGCTGCACCTTAGAAGTGTGTTTTATTGGTGATAAAGAGTAGCATTATAAGTGTGTGATTGTAATGTTTAGGCTTCCCCATTGAATGGAATATTCCGTAGGAGAGCATGGTGTTTGGATAGCTTGAGTATTTAAGCAGAAGAACTCGGGTGTTCGAGGGAAGGAGGACCAGCTGAGTGCACTTGATTAATTTTGGTTGGTTTAAGTTCAGTTCTGTTTATTTGTGCCGAGTTAACTTTGGAGTTGCTGAGTTTTTGGGTTTTTTTTTAATTTTTTTTATTTTTGTAAATATTTTGGGTCACAATAATGATAAATCACCTGCTGCACTGGACTATGTCTGTCTCCTGCCCTTCTTCAGCCCGTTGGCCAAGCTTTACCACACTTTGTCTAATATTTAAATTTGTTTGATAATATGAAACATTTAAATGTGACAACCATACAAAAAAATGAGAAATCAGAAAGGGGCAAAGACTTTTTCACACCGCTGTATGTCCAGATGCTGTTTGTGCACTTCTCATCTGTATTTAATATCATTCCATCTAAGCTGATGGCCAAACTTAGTGACCTGGGCATCAGCATTTCACTACGTAACTGGATTCTCGACTTCTTGACGAACAGACCTCACCTTGAAGCTAACCACGGGAGTTCCACAAGGCTGCATCAGTCCCCCCCTTCTACTCACTATTCACCCATGACTGCGTCCCTGTGCACGGATCAAATAGTATTGTGAAGTTTGCAGACGACATCACAGTCGTGGGATTGACCAGTGGCGAAAGCGAGGAGGCTCACTTAGAAGAAGTGGAACAATCTGGCTGCCTGTTGCGGAGACAACAACCTGATTCTCAACACCAGGAAGACCAAGGAACTCATTGTGGAGATGTGGAGACGACCCACACACTCCCCTTAACATCAGTGGGAGCGAGGTGGAGTGTGTCTCCAGCTTCAAGTTCCTGGGAGTCCACCTTACAGATAACCTTTACTGGCACACCAACACACAGCCTGGTGAAGAGAGCACAGAAATGCCTGTACTTCCTGCAGACTTTGAAGAAGGCCCAGCTTTCCACAGAAATACTTCTACAGAGGCACCATAGAGAGCATCTTTACCAGCTGTGTTATAGTTTGACATAACAGCTGCACTGCAGCTGACAGAAAGAAATTGCTCAACACATCATCTGTGCCCAGCTCCCCTCTCCCTCATCAACATTGCCAGGAAACCGAGCCTGAAGAAGGCTCATAAAATCATCAAAGACTTATTTCCATCCAAATCACAAACCGTTTACTTTGCCCCCCTCTGGTAGGAGATAAGGAATAACCTCTGCTCCTATGCCAGCAGGCTGAAGAGCAGCTTTTTTCACACAGCTGTCAGCCTGCTAAACTCTGCAAAATAAAGACAGTACACACACTCAGACTTGGACTAAAGAACGTGCAATAAAACACTCACATACACAAATTCATACATACATGTTTAAAAATATACAAATACATAAACACTGTACATTCCTGTAAATACCATTCTTCAGACTAGCACAAATTTAAAATTAAAAAAGCAGTTTATTATTTATATCTAGCTAAATCCATGTAAACACTGGAATTTATTTCATAATATATTTTATACCTTAAATAACTCTGTACCTGTGTATATATTGTATTTATGTGTTCATTACATTTAATGATCACTGCATTTTCTGTACAATATTATTTGCATTTTGGCTAGATCCCAAACTTTTATTCCATTGTTTATTATGCTTTTTCAATAACAATAAAGGTGAATCTAATCTAATCGAATCATTTGAATCCAGTTTGAATCAACACACTGAAATGTCATCCAAAGGACTGTGGCTGTGGATAATCAATGGTTTCTGACTACCACCTGTACTGCCTGTGGGACATGCAGTGGAATTTTCTCAAGCATTTTTTAAATGCCACGGGGAAAGCTGTCGGGCCACCGCATAATGCCTGCATTCATTTTAGATTTGAGTTCCTTGTTGATTTGTGTTGCATTTTGAGGGTGTGCAACTTCCCCCTTGGTATAAAGTTCTGATTCTGATTGCCTTTGTGTTTTTTATTGCCATTGTAACTTTCCAACTTTTGGGATTTAATCAAGTTTTTCTTATACACCCAGCTCAGACTTTTACACAGGCACCCAGTCAACCACCACAGCTACTAGAGGACTAAAGAATCACACTAAAACATCAAGCAGAATGACAACTGGGTTTTTTAACTTATCATTGTAAAATTTCCCTCATGACAGCAACAGTTAAACAAAGCCTGTTATTTCCAGCTGTAGTAGCCTGATTTGGATTTGGTATGGATCTGTTCTGGGATTTTGACGCACATATATGAAAAGTATAATAAGAGCTGCAACCACGCACACAGAGCAGAGGAGACGTGTTAAAGGTGAGGAGGAGGTGGGCTTCAAAGCAGCAAGCAGATGCACATCTCATGTGGGCAGGCTAAAGCAACTTGAATAGTGTGCAGTATGAAATGTTATCTCATACTGCACACCTCATCAGACAGACTGACTAAAATAAAATAAAAATATACAGGAAATGTCCTTAGTTCCAGTCTTTGTCAGTTGGGTTAAATTTGGTCAGTTAGTTTCCTCAGCCCACAATGTAGTTTTAGTTAGTTTAGATTTTCCCCAAAAGTCTAGTTTTTATTTTTAATTCAGTTAACTAAAATTATTTTTCTCATGTGGTTTTAGTTTTTAGTTTAGTTTTAGTTAACTGTAATAACCTTGAGACAGAATAGATAGTGTTTGAATGAGAGGGAGGCTCGTGGAATGGTGAAGATGCAAGGAGTAGAGGTAGTGACTGTGCATGAGTTTAAATACATGTGGTCAACCATCCAGTTAACAAGAGGTGCAGGTAGGATGGAGATGAGTGTCAGGGTGTTGTGTGAAAGAGATGCTATAGAAGATGGCAGTGATACCGGCTATGATTGTAGGGTTCAGTTCAGAGACAGAAGGTAGGGCTGGAGATGGCAGAGTTAAAGATGCTGAGAGTGTCCAGGATGGACAGAATTAGAAATGAGTACATCAGAGGTACAGCTCAGAAGGTCCAGGGATGTAGTGAGAGAGAACATGATGGCTGGTGTGACAGAGTGAGATGGAGGCAGATGATTCACTGTGGCGTACAGTAAAGGAAGCAGCCAAAAGGAGATATGAGACAGTTAACATGATGGTATCAGCTGAAACTTTAGCTATCATGGCGTAACATCATTCTGTCTGCCAGCACTATGGTTCAACTTGACTTCCCGACACGCCTACCAAACTACACTTCATTTAACCATGTGGAGCCTGGTCCTTATCAGTTTTCTTTGCATAACTAGGTACAACAGCCGATGTTTCTGCCAAAACAAACTGCAAACTGCAGGTTGTGGGGAAAAAAGATGTGAAGAGGAGAAAGACAGTTTGAAGACTTTCATTCTGGGAAGTTTAGAGCTGCAATCATTCTTAAAACAATATTATTCTATGCCTAACATAAAACAATGAATTGGTTGCTGCCATGATGAAAAAACACATTGAATGGCTCTTCTCATTACCATTTAGTTGATGAGTTTTCATTTTGCTCTGCTCTGTAACAGTGGTATTACATGTCTGTTGTCTATTACTTATCTGTTATCTATTACATATCTACACTACCCATAACTTCCCTGTATATAAGAGGCTTATCCCTG
>VUQH01088885.1:2898-13795 GCA_015106775.1 Etroplus canarensis | reverse complement strand
GCAGCAACTTCTACGCGGGCAGCCATGGCAACTCCCTCTACGCAGGGACATGCTGTCCCAGGCAGGGAGGGCAATTTTCCACTCACACCCAGAGCGCCTGGCACTGTGGGCCTGCCCCCTGAGTGGGTTACTTTAAATACTATGGGTCTTCCACAGGGTGTGATTAACACCATCCAGAATGCTAGGGCATCCTCCACCAGGTCTCTTTATGACTGTATGTGCAGGGTGTTTGAGGACTGGTGTCATTATAATGGACATACTACCTTTCAGTGTACATTTGGTGTAATTTTGTCATTCTTGCAGGACCTGATTGACAGGGGAAAAGCCTTTTCTACACTTAAGGTGTACTTGGCTGCCATTTCTGCATGTCATGTGGGTTTTGGGGATAAAACAGCTGGCCAACACCCCTTGGCTTGCCATTTTATGAAAGGAGCCCAGAGCCCTTATACCCCCATGGGACTTAGCAGTGGTTCTGGAGGGGCTCTCTCACCCTCTGTTTGAACCTCTGCAGGAGGTGGATTTAAAACATCTCTGAAGACAGTGTTGCTGCTGGCTTTAGCTTCTGCTAAGCGGGTCAGTGACATTCATGCACTGTCAGCACACCCTTCGTGCACTCAGTTTGCCCCAGGGCAAGTCAGAGTGGCACTCAAGCCCAACCCAGCCTTTGTGCATAAGGTGGTGGGCTCGTGCGTGCCATTATTTCGGCAGCGTTTTCTTCGCCTCCTTTTTCTTCGCCTGAAGAACAAAGGTTGCACATGCTGTGCCCTGTTCGTGCTTTGCATACTTACTTGGGCAGGACCAAGGGTTTCTAGCTTTTTATTTCTTGGGCTGGCCCTTATAAGGGAAACCCCATCACCAAGCAGCGACTCTCACATTGGATTGTGGAGGTGATTGCTCTGGGTTATGCGAGCCAGGGGCTGCAGGTACCTGTGGGCTTGCGAGCTCACTCTACTTGCGGTCTGGCAGCATTCTGGGCCCTAGTTAAGGGGGTGCCGATCCAGGATATCTGCACAGCTGCAAGCTGGTCCTCTCCCCTTACTTTTGTCCGGTTCTACAGGCTGGACGTCAGTCCTGAGCTCTGGGTCTTCACATGGACAGGAGGAAGGCTGCTGATTGTTGGTTTTTTGCTTGAGATAAGCATGTCTGGCAATATGGGAGTCTCCATATCCCATAGTGAGACATCGAAACGAATGCTAAGAATGAGAACTTCCCAGTTACTCGCGTAACCTTTGTTCTCAGAAGTAGCACGGTTGCGATGTCTCAGACAACCCTTCTTGCTAGGGCGAAGCGAGAAGATGTGCTTATTTTGAATAACGACTGCGTCATAGCTATTTAAGGGCAGGTGGACCTGAGGCAAGCGTTGCAATCACCAGCCAATCAAGATTGGCATAATGAGATAAATGCTTCTGAGGAATACGTAAGGAGGCGTATTCCATAGTGAGACATCTCATTCATGCTACTTCTCAGAACGAAGGTTACGCAAGTAACCGGGAAGCTTTTCAAAGTAAACAAAATGTTCACAGCTTTGGTTTAATGTACTGTGGACTCTTGGTTAGGGTAACCACAATAAAATATACTATAAGGACAAGTATTGGGCCACACCTCTCAATCACTGAATTCAAGCGTTTTAATCAGTCCCATTGCCATCTCATGCGTATAAAATCAAGCATATAGTTGTGTAGTCTGCCTTTACAAACATTTGTGAAAGAATGGGTCATTTAAAAAAGCTCACTGAATTCTAGAGTGTTACTGCGATAAAATGTCACTGTTGCAACAAGTTAGTTTATTACATTTTTTCCCTCTTAGATATTTTAAAATCAACTGTATGTGGTATTATTGCAAAGTGAAAGTATTTAGAAACTACACCAACTCAACTACAAAGTGGCAGACCACGTAAAGGTACAGAATGGGGTCACCAAGTTCTGAGGCATACACAGACTAGGCATAACATTATGAAGTGAATAGCACTAAATATCTCTTCATCATGGCACATGTTAGCAGGTGAGATATATTAGACAACAAGTGAACAGTTTTTCCTTAAAGTTGATGTGTTAGAAGCAGGAAAATGGACAAGCATTAAGGATTTGAGTGAGTTTGACAAGGGCCAAATTGTGATGGCTAAACAACTGGGTCAGAGCAACTCAAAAACTGCGCTCTTGTGGGGTATTCCCAGTTTGCAGTGGTCAGTATCTATCAAAAGTGGGCCAAGGAAGGAACAGTGGTAAACTGGCAACAGGGTCATGGGCAGCCAAGGTTCAATGACGCATGTGGGGAGCAAAAGGGGGACCAACACGATATTAGGCAGGTGGTCATAATGTTATGTCTCATCGGTGTATACTGTGTAAACATTAACAGCACTGCGCTGACTCAGTAACTGCAAAATTCCAAACCTCCTCTGGCATTAGAATCAGCATGAAAACTGTGTGCTGGAAGCTTCATGGCCTGTAGTGGTGTTAAGCACACCCCCACTGGACTCTGGAGCAGTAGAAATGTGCTCTTAGAGTGACAAATTTCACTTCAATGTATGGCAGTCTGATTGACGAGTCTGGGTTTGTTGAATGCCAGGAGAATTTTACCTGTCTGACTTCAACCATCAACTGTAGAGTTTAGTGAAGTAGGAATAATGCTATAATGTTTTTTTTCTGGAGTTGGCCTGGGTCCCTTAGTTCCAGTGATGGGAAATCTTAATGCTTCAGTTTAAAGCCATAGTTGGATGAGTTTGGTGTGGAAGAACTTTACTGGCTCCGGACAGAGCCCTGACCTCAACTCCCTCCAACACCTTTGGGATGAATTAGAATGAAGAACTCGAGCCAGGCCCTCATCTAAGATCAGAGTCTGACATCAAGAGTGACCAGATCCCAACAGTCTAAATGTAGGATGAACACTGTTTGTGTGGGAAAATGTGAGACATGTAAGAAATGCTGGAAGGTAGTCTAAAATATTTATATCCAACTTAAAAATAATACAATAAACTGTCCAGGTTACTAGATTGGTACTGAGTATGTAAAATTTTCCAATATACCAATGCAGCTTCTCCAACTCGCTTGCTAAGTAAACACAAAAAGGATAAAAAAGTTCTTTTTGTTTTTGTTGTTTTTTTAATTTTTCAATTTGTATGTCCTCATACTGTCCTGCATCCTCTTTAATTTCACTGTTACTTCAGTTGCTGTTCTGTCTGGTTACAATCTTTGGGTTTCAGTAGGGATGTAGCCATAGATTGGCATGCATTTTTAGCTATATCAGGTAATTTAGCAAAAATTTTTTTACAATTATGACACACACTCCTATACTTTCCTTGTGCAAAACTGACTGTTCAGTTTTTCACAAGGTAAAATATGGCATGAATATATTGTTGCTTCATTTTCTTTGTGGTAGTTTCCATCCAAAATCTACAAAGCCTGTGACTTTTTGCAATTTCCGCCCTAGGATTAATAAAGTATTCTGATTCTGGTGACTTGCAACTTCACCTGACTGGCATGGCATTAGACAGGCCAACACTCACTTTGCTATAATAAAAGCCTCCCCTGCTTTCTTTGCATGCAATGGGTTAAGTTCACATCCTGCAGAGCCAGACAAAATGTGGGACATTGTCTCAAGATGTGGGACATGCAGACAATGGGGTATGAATGCTGTGTGGTCCAACATAAAGAGGGACATCTGGTCACCCGACTGACATCACAAATGGCAAAAACTCCCTCAGCCACACTCTAAAATCTTGCAGAACGCTTTCCCAGTAGAGCGGAAGCTGTTACGGCTGCAAAGGAGGGGACCAACAGCATAGCAATGCTTATGGTTTTTGAATGGGATGCCATAAAAGCTCTTATAGGTGTAATTGTGAAGGTAGCCCAATATTTTTGTCAATATAGTGCATTTCCTCGACCCACTGCCTTAAATTAAAGAATTAAAACAATGCAAACGTGGAGGTCTTGTGTCCCCGTACTGTAGTGGTTTACACATTCACCTCACAAGAGACAGACCCCTTGTTCGATTTCAGGTGGGGACACAAGCCCCTCTCACCAAGGAGGGTTAGCGTGAGGAAGGGCATCCGGCGTAAAACCTCCGCCAAATCACCGATGCGGATAAGTACGCTGTGGCGACCCCTTGGGGGAAAACACAGGCGTGCAGTCGACTGTACATTTCAAATGAGGACTTGATAACGGAAAACAGCTCTCTTAATTTGACATTAACGTCGCTTACTGCTGGACTCACGCCTTTGGCCTCGAGTAAACAAGCGCTCTCATTACCGATAAACTTCACGGACGGTTTGGCTCGGGCTGCTCCGGTCAGTGTCGCCGTTTCCTCAGCTTCATCCTCTCTCTCACTGCAGCCGCACAGCCGCTCCAGCTGCTCTCTCTGCTGCCTCAGCAGCTCCAGTAAATGTCTGTTACGTTCTCGCAACACGTTCAGTCGCTCTATCGACATTTTAATCGTACGAGGACACAGCACACACTTTTATCTTAAAGTGAGAAACAAGCAGGAAGTTTGAGGTTCGCTCGTGCTTTAAATACGACAGACTCCATAGCAACGCGTTAAGACCAGCGATTTGATTGGTTAACATCGTTCTTACCCACAAGTCCGAGCTTTTCTTAAGGCGACAGATGCGCTTTTGCCTTTAAGCTGCAGGAAAGGGTGTTAAACAACAGAGGGCGCTACACATCCATGCTAGAGAAACTGACCAGGGGTTATGGCGCAGGCACAAAGAACAAGACCAATTTATTGCAACGTGGGAAGAGGCGCTCTTTAGTTTTAACTTCAGTACATGCGCCCTGTAGCGTAGTGGTTTGTGCATTTACCTTACAAGCACAAGGTCCCTGGTTCAGTTCCAGGTGGGAACACAAGCCCCTCTCATCATCATGCGTCAGGAAGGTCATCCTGTGTAAAACCAATGCGGAATAATCTGCTCCAGCGACCCCTTGGCGGAGAATACAAGGGAGCAGCTGAAAGTTTCATCATAGTTAGGGATGACTCAGGAGATAGAGCGGGTTGCCTTCCAAATGGAAGTGTGCTGGTTCGAACACCAGCTCCTCAAGCGCACATGCCGAAACGTCCTTGGGCAAGACACTGAACCCCAAATTGCTCCCAATGCATCCATCAGAGTGTTAATGTGTGTGATAGATAAAATACGCGTAAGGTATAGAACAAAGCACGGGTGACTGAGGCTTGTAGTGAAAAGCTCAGAGTGGGAAAGTACTATAAAAGTGTCAGTCCATTTAAGTGCATAGTACTATAAATCATACTGCATTATATAATCACTCTAGAGTAGTGGTTCTCATCTTTTTTGGCGTGCCCCACTTCAGAAGCTGAAAAAAAATTCTAGCCCCACACCCCAGAATTTTATCAATAAAAAATAATAATGTACCTTTTGGCTGCCCCCTTATGTTCTCCATCAAGGGGTCACTGCAGCGGATTAATTTGCATTGGTAATTTGGCAGAGATTTTACACCGGATGCCCTTCCTGACGCAACCCACCATGGTGAGAGGGGCTTGTGTCCCTAAAAAATAGCCACACCAAATTTTACTGAAATACGTGTACATATTATAAGCGCAATAGCATCAGCAATCATTTGCTTGTTTCTTTTTCATTTAAAAAACATATCTATTCACTTTAGTGTGATTTAATATTTATCACCTGGTTGTCTAAATCCTACCTGGAGCAGCTATGTGCCCCACCACTGCACTAGAGATATTTAATTTAGTTAGTTTAGTTGTGTTAGTGTCAAGAAGTAAATGTTTGGTGCATACTTAATTCCTTTTTGCCTTAGACTCCTGTTGCTCTCCAAAACACAAAAGTTATCCATTAATTAAGATCTGTTGCACTGAATCACACCCACCTTCACAAGCTGTGAAGTATACGCTCACCGGCCACTTCTTTATGTATATCTGATCAACTCCTTGTTAACGCAATTACTAATCAGCCAATCATATGCCAACAACTCAGGCATGTAGATATGGTCAAGATAACCTGCTGAATTTTAAACTGAGCATCAGAATGGGGAAGAAAGGTGATTTAAGTGGCTCTGACTGTGGCACAGTTGTTGCTGCTAGATGGGATGGTCTGAGTATTTCAGAAACTGCTGATCTACTGAGATTTTATTCTCAGATCCATCTCTAGGGTTTACAGATAATGGTCTGAAAAAAGAGAAAATATCGAGTGAGCAGCAGTTCTCTGTGTAACACTGTCTTGCCAGAGGTCAGAGAAGAATGACCAAACTGTAGCTAGAATGACCACTTTTTAATATCTTTTTAGTGTTGATAATAATCAATGAAAAAAGTTAAATATGGTTATTTATAGCACAAGGGAAACAAATCAAGATAAGACTGCAGAGCACATAACAAGCCGCCAAGGCTGAGTTGAGCCTCAACAGTACCATTGGGGCTTTAAAGAAA
The DNA here is from genome assembly GCA_015106775.1 of Etroplus canarensis. Classification (NCBI taxonomy): domain Eukaryota; kingdom Metazoa; phylum Chordata; class Actinopteri; order Cichliformes; family Cichlidae; genus Etroplus; species Etroplus canarensis. The sequence continues at coordinate 7,408 of VUQH01088885.1, read as the reverse complement.
ACAGGGACAAAATGCTCCCAAGAAACCCATATTAGGTGTCAAAGTCCAGGCAATTTAGAGCAAACTCCTACACGGACTGCTACAAGAGGTGCCAGAACAAATAATAAAACATTTGGAGATATAAAAGTGAGAGGTTTGTAGTTAACAATGCTTGCATTGACAGTCTTTATATCACACATCATTTAAAATGTGGAGGGCCTGTAAAATCATACTTGCTCATAGATTTGCTGCATGAGGAGACGGACTCTCTAATAACAGTGCAGTCCATCAAGAGACTTTCTTATTGTCAGAAAATTAGAAGTAATGTACTTCAGGGTCTGACATCCTTCTTGTTTGAGATAAAACCTAAACTGGAAACCTTCAGTTTTCACTGACGCTGCCAGAGAGACATTCATTTACCTCTGTGTCTATTCCCTTCATATTTCTTTTTTCTATTTTCTTTTCCATCACTTCTTTATTTTTTATCCTCTCCACCTGTCAGGTCCAATAACTTCACATTATTTAACAATAAAGTATGTCGCAAATTATACAACAACAGAAGCTTGCTGAGCTCCACTTGGCAAAGCAAATCTGTTTGGCACAGGAAGGTATCAAGATCACCATGTTGCATGCCAAGTTGCTGAAGAGGACAAGTTTTAAAAAACAAAACAAAAAAAATTCTATTTTGATAATTATAGTTTGAAGCATTACTGTGCTATATTGAACAGTCTTTGTAATATTTGTGCATGCATTTTGCAAAAATAAAAGGAATGAATAGTAGAAACATATTTCATTGTAATACAATAATACCTCTCTGAGTCTGAGTAATAAATTGCAATAATAAACTGCATTTATGGCTGTGACCTAATATTTTTAATCAACATACAAGCAATATTTATCTAAACCTGACCTTACTAATGTTTTTGCACAACTGGTGATAAAGCAACATGTAGAAATACACTCACCAGCTACATTGCTTCTTTATTATGCATGTCTGTTGAACTGCTCATTGATGCTAAAGGTCAGAGGAGAATGGCCAGACTGGTTTGAGCTGATAGATTCAGAATCAGAATCAGAATATTTTATTAACCCCCTGGGGGGGAAATTATTTTACTCCTACTAGGATGACAACAGTAACTCAAATAGCCATTTGTTCCAACTAAGGTATGCAGAAGAGCATTTCTGAATGCACATTACACTGAACCTTGAAGCAGTTGGGCTACAGCAGAAGACCATACTGGGTGCCATTCCTCTCAGCTAAGAACAGGAAACTGAGGCTACAATTTGCACAGGCTCACCAAAAATTGGACAATAGAAGATTGAACAACATTTTGCTTGTATCAATAGTCTGGTGGTTTAATGGTGTGGAGGATATTTTATCAGCACACTCTGGGTGCCTTAGTACCAAATGAGCACCATTTGCAATGCCACAGCCTACCTGAGTATTATTGCTGACCATAGCATACCCCTCTTTTGATGGCTGATTCCAGCTGGATAACACACAATGTCCCAGAGCTCACATAATCTCAAACTGATTTCTTGAACATAACAATGGTCTCCACAATCAGATCTCAATCCAATAGAGCACCTTTGGGATGTGATGGAAGAGGAGATTCGCATCATGGATTTGCAGCTAACAAATCTGCAGCAACTGTGCTATTCTATCGTGTCAGTATAGACCAAATCTCTGAGAAATGTTTGCAGCACCTTGTTCAATCTCTGTCTTTGAGTGCTCAGTTAGAGTAGAAAAGCACTATATAAGTTCCAGTCCATTTACTATTTACCAGCAAGGTGCATCTAATGAAGTCGTTGGTGAATGTACACGCGTAAGATCTTTAAGTTGATTTTAAAAAATGTGCTGGAAAACACTGGCTTACATGTGTACACTATGGGAATTTTGGGGGTCTTGAGCTTCAGGCTGTCTCTTAGCTAAATGTTTTTGTTTGTCCTAGTGCAGGGCAAGCCGCTATACTTCGCTTACTAGAGTCCAGAATATGCCTGTGTTTCATGACTCTCCAGTACGTCAATAAAATATACATATATAGTACCTGTAAAGATAAACCAATAAGACAGACAGCAAAGGAACAGGCACAATGCAGGTTGTTTCCATTTTTCCTTTTTAGTGAATTTTGAATGTGATATCTCCATCAGAACTTTCTTCATTGCTTAGAGTTCTTTTACTACCAGATCAGATCCTTCATCACCTATGGCCACTGTGCTGTTAGTTGATGATATTCTTGTCAGGTGTAAGTGTGCAGAGATAATCAGAATTTCTTGTCAACTTCCTAACTTTCTTTCCCTTGTATCACTCTCAAAGGACAACCTATTCTTGTAAAAGTGGGTGGCTTGTTGACATTAGCTTATTCATGTTAAACTGTCCATGCATGGTAGCCCTAATGACATTGTTGCAGGTGTTGCAGGGTCACAGCTATAATCATATGCCTGATCCCCTGCGGAGCGAATGGTGTGGAACTGCGTGGGCGAGCTGCTGCTCAGTATTCCAGTCACGGCTCGTTTGCACTGAGGCTGTCTAGGCCAGCGCAGTATGATTAGCTGACCACAGTAGTGTGGTGTTGCACCCCATTATCATTAAATGGTGCCAGTCATGAAGTCATATAGTCCTCCCTGTCTCTCTAATTACACCCCCACTGTTGGGCTCTGAGCAATTACTGCACGCCGCCAGAACGCTTCATTGTTCATTAGGTAGAGATAACAGAAGCATCAACAACAAAAACAAAAGAAAACGTGAAATTATCCGTATTTCTGATAAAGAAATCATGTAAGAAAGACATTTTGTTTTTAAATAGACCAGCGATGTGTTTCAGAGAATGGTGGTGCAAATAAATGAGTCCCACAGCCCAGAGAAGCCTTTAAATTTGTTGTGATGTGTTTAGGAGGACCATTTCATCTTTGTTGTTCTGTCCTGTTTAGTTCTGTGTAATGAAGCTCTTGCATATTTATAGTGCCAGTGGTTGACATTGAGGGAAAAAACATAATTTGCAAACAAAAGTTTTCTTTGTCTGTAGACTAAGTAGCTCTGCAGCAAACAGTTAATCGTTTATCAATACAGGTATTTGTAGCTATTGATATGCACTTACTGGCCACTTTATTAGATACATCTTGCTAGTAATTGGTTGGATCCCCTTTTGCTTTCAGGACTGACTTAATTTTTTGTGCCATAGCTTCAACAAAAGGCTGGAAACATTCCTCAGACACTGTAGTCTATATTGGCATGATGTCAACACAGTTACTGCAGATTTGTCAGCTGCACATCTACAATGTTAATTTCCTGTTCCACCATATCCCACACGTGTCCTAGTTGATTGAGATCTGGTGACTATGGAGGCTATTTGTACAGTGAACAAATGTTTGAGCTTTGTGAGATGGTGCATTACCCTGCTGGAAGTGTAGGTATAGGTATAGTCAACAACAATACTCAGTAAGGCTGTGACATTTAAACAATGCTCAGTTGGTGCTAAGGGGTAAAAGTGTGCCAAGAAAATATTCCCCACACCATAAAACCACCACCATCAACCTGAACCACTGATACAAGGCAGGATGAATCCAGGCTTTCATGTTGTTTACATCAGATTTTGACCCTACCCTACCCTGCAAGAATCAAAGCTCATCAGCTCAGGCAATGTTTTTACAATCTTCTGTTGTCCAGTTTTTTGAGTCTGTATGAATTGTAGCCTCAGTTTCCTGTTCTTAGCTGACAGGAGTGGCACCCGGTGTGGTCTTCTTTTGTTGTAGCCCATCTGCTTCAAGGTGTGATGTGTTGTGCAGTCATTGATGCTCATCGACATACCTTGGATGTAACAATTGGCTATTTGAGTTACTGTTGTCTTCCTATCAGTCTAGTAGATCAGCAGTTTCTAAGCTAATAAGTCCATCCTATCTAGCACAAACAACCATGACATGTTCAGTTACTTAAATCACTTTTCTTTCCCATTCTAATACTCAGTTATAATTTTAGGAGGCTGTCCTGACCAAAGTTACATACCTAAATGCATCAAGTTGCTGCCATGTAAGTGGCTGATTAGATATTTGCTTAAATGAACAGTCTAACAGGTTAAAGTGGCTGTGAGTGCATTTCTATTTCTGTCTCACAATAGTAGCAATGATATATGTGTGTGTGTGTGTGTGTGTGTGTGTGTGTGTGTGTGTGTGTGTGTGTGTGTTATACACATGCATAGCAGAGGCTTGAATAGCCAACATGATTCATGTGCACCTTTTTCTCATGAATTATACATTTATTTTATTTAGAGAAATTAAAAATATATTTCTTCGAGGTTTCTTTATTCATTGTTCATCATACTAAACTGTTTGTACAACCAACAACCAACAACCTACAGATAAATGACAGGAATCAAACCACAATGGACAAATCATTCATTTTGAGCATCAGGACTTTTTTGATAGTGCCACCTGTAAGGCAGTGCCAGTCCTTTTAACATGCTTGCTTTAATGATATCAGTGGAGTAAAAATGAAAGTCATGGCAAAAAAAAAAAAAAAAAGCAAAAAAAAAAA
>VUQH01088884.1:2353-19293 GCA_015106775.1 Etroplus canarensis | reverse complement strand
CATCCCTCTGTGTGTCACAGTAACTCCCGAGAGGAGCACTGAGGTGAAAAGATAAAACAGAGAGGGAGTTAGACATGAAAACCAGTTGTTTTGTTGGTTCCATAATTACAGTGTTGTTTGACAGCATCAAAGTACAAAAATAATTATTATTACTTTCAATACAATGAAACTATTTTGGATCAGAGCTTAGATCTGATTATGTATGTGCTGAAATATTATCATTTAGCCATTTATATTGAGACCATTATTGTGAAACATATTGAAAAGCATTATTTTATATGTGTGTATTTTTCCTTGCTAGATAGATTTTTTTCACACAAACTGTATCTGAAGCAGGATGTACAAACCTCAGGTGACAGCCTTCTGTGTCCAAGACAAAATCTTCATTATCAACACAGGTCTAAAAAGTGTCCTCAAACAAGACCTTTTTACTGGGATAAACATCAGTGTTAGTGATAATATTGTCATTCTGATGGTTCTGATTAATGTCTCATTTGACCTTGACACTGAACATATTATACCAACACCAGTGGACCGGAGCAGCTAAATCAAATTTTTGCATTATGTTATGTGCGCCTGTGCTTTTTCTAATGTGACTTGTCAAAATGCCTTTTGTAATAAAAGGCTTTTTGTTCAGAGCTGACTTGAAACACTGCAACTGATGAAATGTGACTCTTGCACCTCTGTTGTTACAACATTCATAAAGAATAATATTGTTATCACAGACAAACATGTGAAATGGATAAATAGCGGGACTTGGTATTTCAGAGAAAAATAACAATATCTGATGGCTTTGAGCAGGAAAGATTCAGGTGAAGGCAATACGCAGTTTAAGGATTGATCCTACACATTGCATCGAATCTTATAAAGCTCCTGCAAAACCCTGGCCCACCCTCACCGGTGTTCTCACTTATCTTACTTTATGTGCCCTCTTATTAAATAGACTAAATAAATAGATTGTACTTGATTGATTTATTATTCAAAATAGTACCTCTACTAAATTTTAACCTGAACATAGTGTGTGTTTAGCACTGATCAGAGTCAGGAATAATTTTACACATTGCTATTTACCTATCTTACTCTCCATTTATTCAGTTTTCATCATTCAATCAATGAGAAACCCTTCCTTGAACACAGTTTCTGAGGATGGTATAACCTTAAAGGTCACACTTAAAAATTCAGCATAAGTTCTTATAAAAATAAAATAAATTTAAATTTAAATTTCAGTTCTGTCATCAGTTCTGTTAACACCAAATAAGGTTAGCAAGAAGGTGAAAGAGGACAGAGAGACTAGTCCACCATGATTAGTTGAAGCTGGACATTTAACCGCCTACCCTCCACCTTTTTCCAAACGCTTAATGTCATGTTTAATCCATTTAAAACAGCAGACAGCCAGGCTTGTCACTGTGACTATTCTCATTCTGTCTGACTTGTTCTGATGTGATAAACCTCAGGCATCTGGTTTTTCAAGGAAGTCTAAATATATTCTTGTTGAACCTCCTATGAAGATGGTTTGCAGAATTTTATATGTTTGCATTTGAATGTTATTGCCGTGTAGATAGACTGTAACTGGACTGAAAAAAGACTGAATGAATAACTAACAGGCACAGTTAGGCACATGCATTGCTGCAGTTTGGTTCACATAAAATTATTTCACACTTTATTACTAAAAGAGAAAGTAGAATTTTTTGGTTGTAGCTTAATCCTACATTGTTCTAAGAGGACTTTTTCATGGAGTACAAGTATTTTTATTTTCTCTGAGGCCAGTAAGAACCTTCTTAACTTCTTGGGGAACTGTGTAAACGCATGCGTGTGTGTTTGTGTATGAGTGAGTGAGTGACTGAGAGACAAACACAGAAAAACGTAGCATTTTCCATCAACAGATGGGGATTATTCACGCTGTCCAACTCTACACTCATCCCCACTCCACAATGTACAGTATGTGTGAGTGGGAAAGAAAAAGTATTTTTTTTGCAACTGTATTCTGTCAAAGAGAATCTAAGAGTCACATGTCACACCCAGCCATTCCTGTTTTAGGAGATGAGGCGTCTAATCATCTTGAATTTGTCATTTGTTCATATCTGAAAAAATATAGAAATATATTTTAGGTTGTGTCTTAGGATAATAATTTGAATTAGTGTTGGCAGCTCTGAAATGTGAATATCACACACTTTGATATGACAGCCAGCATTTTATTGCACGGCTGTCAATTTTCTGTACTTTAAAGTGGCTTATCAGTTGTTATACTGTTTTTAACCTTTAGAAATGATTATTTTGTCTGTAATATTTGACACATGACATATTCATATCACTTGGTTCATTCAACCAGGAGCGCAAGACCCAAAGCCATTAAGTTCACCTGTCATAATTTGTTTAAGAAACTCATAAAAGTCAGATTTAAGAAACTGGAACCTAGTAATGTTTGTTATATTGCTTAATAATTGACAGAATCTGCATTTCTAGCTCATCCACCTGAAGGATTGATGAACTAATGCTATAATGAGGTGCCTCTCGTTTGTCTGTTCACAGTTCACAAGAATGGCTACTCGTACTACAGTATTAGTAGGAATTTCATCAAACTTGTGTGCAATGATCACGTAATTGGTCTTCACGCAAACTGTGCTTAATGTCAAGTTCAATGTAGCATTTGTTGTTTTGCAGGCACCTTTTCATTTTCTCAAAAATCATTAATCCTAAGAATACTGGTCTGGATTAGATTCTAGTGTTAATAAAATGAACATTTTCATGTGCCCCTCTGCCATCTGTAAATGCCATCATTCGGTTTTTTTGGCATAATAATAATTAAACTAGGTTCAGGACGGTCAATAACTAAAAACATTGCCCTCAGTATGACTGTTTGCAAGTCTCCTTGACTTCTCAGTGGACTTCAGTTCATAATAACCTGTGAATTATGGTGGATCGTGAGCCAGATGAGCTACCACATCTTTGACATTTTGGTTCTGGTTTTGGCGAAATTGTTTGTAAATATAGTGTGTGTGTGTGTGTGTGTGTGTGTGTGTGATTTTCTCTTCTTGATCCTTTATTCCATTTCAAATACATGTTTTTTCAAATGAATCAATTTAATGTCCAATTGATACAAAAAAAAATTCTGATTCATCCGCTGCGGTGACCAGTTGGGGAAATACAAGGAAACAGCCAAATGTGTTTTTACTAAAAGATTTTCCAGTTCACAAATTTGGTACTGAATAATTTTTTAGTTGGTATACATTTGATGACTACGACTGAATATTATCAATATATATTATCAAGGATCTAAGCCTTAAGTAAGGCAATAACACTATAAAAAATGTTTGCTTTTAAAATATTCTTTGGAAATACTGTGGAAAAATGACACTCAAATTACACAACAAGTACAATTAAATGTCAAAAGTAAAGAGATGTTGAGATGAGAATATTTTAAACATCTATGGCTGGATTTTTGGGCTTTAGAAGCAGCAGAAAAAAAACATACATCAGAATTGTGGTTGGATATTGTTTTCTGGCCATCTGATAAATATAATTCTAATATTTTACCTCTAATGGTTACTAGCATTTTTGAAGGACATATGATGTGTTGTTTTAGGCTGAGCAGGTAGTGTATGCTCACGTCATTTAAGCTTTCTGCCTTCAATGGCTGAGTGAACCGAAAGGGTGAGCTGAACTGAAAGATATTGACTTTGTAATCCTGAGGGAAAAGTCAGTTGTTTTTGGTTCAACAGGGGATTACAGCTGCTTTAATATATTATAGTGTCTTTTTTTATTAATTGAGGAAGACTACACTGTACACTGCAGGGCTGTTTATAACTGTATTGGTACATCTTATTTTATGAACTTTTTATGCATCAGAACATGGATCATTACTGACAAGTGAGGGAGATTAGAAGAGTATATTCAACTTGGGGCTTTGTGCATCCCCACACAGATATTTTCAGTGAGTCTGGTTGATTAGACCTTTGCAGAAACTAGGCTGGAATTTAACTGAGGACACATATTTACATGTAAGAATGGTGAAAGATGCCAAGTCCTCAGTATGTCTAAAATCAATCTGGGAACCCATCAACTATTATCTGATAGCCTCTGGGGACAATGTTCAGTATTTTGTAGTTTCCTGTATAGCAAGTAAATATCAGGCCAAGAATTCCTGTTTTGTGACCCACACATTGTTTCTGAATGAATATAAATTTTAAAAATGAAAAAAGAAAAATCTTTATCAAATACTAGCCTATAATTCCGAGAGCTCAACATATTACAATCCCCATTTACAGAAAAGTTGGGATATTTTCCAAAATGCTATTAAAGACAAAAATCTGTGATATGTTACTGATAAAAGTAAAAAGAAATGATTTTCAATTGTTTTGCTGACCAACTTCATTGTACTTTGTAAATATACAAATGGCTGCAACACACTGAACAAAAAGTTGGGACAGAGACATCACTGTGTTACATCACCTTTCCTTTATATAACAGTTTTTAATAATTTTTGAACTGAGGATACTTACTGTTGTCATTTTGTAATTGGAAATTTTCTCCTTTCTTGCTTGATATAACACTTGAAATAACCGTTGTCTGATTCTTCTCTTCAAGAAGCACAACACATTTTTAATAGGTGATAGATCTGGACTGGCAGCAGGCCAGTAGAGCACGTGCACTCCATGTCTATGAAACCACACTGTTGTAGCCTGTACAGATGTTGCCTTGATGGCAACATAAGTGGCTTTAAAATCCTAATGTAAGCCTCAGAGTCAGTGGTATTTTCACATACGTGCGACTCGCCCATGCTGTGGGCACCAACGTCATACCATCAAAAATGCTGGCTTTTTCTTTCTTTTCTCATAACAGTCTGGATGGTCATTTTCATCTTTGACATGTAGAAGTCAATGTCCCTTTTTTTTCTAGAAGTGAGCTGAAATGTGGACTCATCTGACCATAGTACACTGTTCCAGAGTATTTCGGTCCAAATGACATGAGAACAATAAATAGATTAATACAGTTTCGGGTTGCATTTTTAGATGCACTCACAGACTGTGTTAAGTAACAATAGTTTCACAAAGTACTCAGGAGTTCAGTTGGCTATATTCATCACAGCTGCATGACGGTTTTTTAGGTAGTGTCACCCAGGGACTCAGAGATCACACATATTCATCAGTGGGTCCAGCCATACCCTCTATGCACTGACATGTCTTTGAATTCTCTTCTCACAGTATTATACACTTTAGATACTAAAGGACCTAAATTATCTGCAATATTGTGTTGAGAAGTATTCTTTTCCAAAATGTTACAAATTTTGACACAAAGGGGTGAGTCAGGATCCATCTTTGATTGTGAAGACTGAACCTATGATGGATGCTACTTTAATGCCCAATCAAGATAGCTCACCTGCTCCAATTAGCCTGCGTGTGAAGTCTTCTAAACTGGTGTTACTTGAATATTTTTATGCACTCTTCAAACTTATTTTAACTCTTTCCAAACCTTTGTTGGGTATGTTTCAGCCATCAAATTCTTAATTTGTGTATATTTACAAAATACAATGAAGTTGGTCTGTAAAGTTATTGAAAATCTTTTCTTTTTGCTTTTGTTAATGGAATAAAGGTTAATGTAGCTTAATATATCACAGATTTTTTATTGCCTTTTTAAAAAAATATTTCAGCTTTTCTGGAAATGGGGTTGTAGTCTATTGCTCTCCACACAAGCTGTTTACCTATATACAACCGAAGCCTCCTCAAACATGATTAGTCAACACCACACACAAAATACAAATGTGAACCAAAAAGCTTTTGGTATCAGAAATTCTTTCTCTTGCCTTCAGATTCTGCATATTCATATGCAGGTATCTGTTTATAGTGATACATTTCACACTCATCCCCACAATTAGCCTAAAGTTATTGTAGTGTTGATATGAATTGTTTGAAATGAGTATAGCAGTGCTAACACACAGCAAAATTTTTATTTTCAAGGGGGTTTCTTATTCTGTTATACGACCCGAAAATTAGTTCATCTCATGTGTAATGTCCTTACCAGAGTTGGTCGAGTTCATAGAGTGTGAGGTAAAGGTCTACAAGCATAGCATCTAAAGGCGCAGAGGACACAGAAATGGTCTCATCAGGCACTATAAGTAAAAGCAGGTGTTTTGCAGTACAAGCCATATCCTGTCTGCCCACCCAGTGCTCAGCACGTTCCAAACATCACGCTGTGACAAAATGTGCAAAATACATACCAAAACATACTGCTTTGTAAAGTGCTTGCCCTATATAATAAGATGTGCTCAAACATATTTGTGCACCATTAATAATAGCATATACTGTACACTGAGTGAAAGCCATTATAGAAGCACCACTACAACTACTATGATACACTGAGAAGTTTCCAAAAAAAAAAAAATCCATTCAAGTTCTGGGGAACACAGGTTGCCTCTCTCACTGCGGTAGTATTTCTACAACTACCGCTTCATCCTTTTTTAGAGTGTGTGTAGGTGTTCAATCAGCTCCTTCATAGCAAAGGATGGGAAAGAGGAAGAGAACTAGATAGCTGGGAACTCATGAACTTACCATGAAAAAGGAAAGTGTTATATCTATATGCACACCAAAAATTATATGTATGCTTCAGTAAATGTCTAGATTTACAATCCCAATTCCAAAAAGGTTGGGATGTTGTGTGAAATATAAATGAAAACACAATGGCTTTCAAATCTCACAAATCAATATTTTATTTACAAAAGAACATAGAAAAAATATCAGTTGTTTAAAGTGAGACATTTTACAATTTTGTGAAAAATATTGGCTCATCTTGAATTTTATAACAGCAACACATCTCAAAAAAGCTGGTACAGGGCCGTTCTTACCGTTGTGTAGCATCCCTTCTTCTTTTAACAATAGTTTGTATATTTCTGGGAACAGAGGAGACCAGCTGCTGACCTTTGGGAGAAGAATGTTGTTTCATTTTTTTCTGATATTGGACTTAAGTTGCTCAACAGTCCAGGGTCGTCATTGTTGTATTTTGGGTTTCATGATATGCCAAATGTTGTCAGTTGGTGAAAGGTCTGGACTTAAAAAGACGTCATCTGGAGGGGAGCATAAGTTGCTCTAAAACCTGTATATAAGTTTCAGCACTGATGGTGCCTTACTAGATCTGCAAGTTGCCAGTAATATAGGTACTAATGCATCCCCATACCATCAGAAATGTTGTCTTTTGAACTGAGTGCTGATAACAAGCCACATTGGAAAAAACCAGTTCCCTTTTCTCTTGAGCCTGGTGGACAAAGCGTCCATGATTTTCAAAAAGGATTCAAAATTTTGATTTGTCTGACCACAGAAGAGTTTTCCACTTTGCCTCAGTTTATTTTAAATGAGCTTTGGCCCAGAGAAGATGGCAGCATTTCTCATGTGGCTTCTTCTTTGCATGATAGAGCTTTAACCTGCATTTGTGGACAGCAGAGCGAACTGTGTTCACAGACAATAATTTCTGCAAGAGTTCCTGAACCCATGCAATGATTTCCATGACAGAATCATAGCTGTTTGCAATGCAGTTCTGCCTGAGGGCCCGAACATCAGGGGCATCCAATATTTGTTTCCAGCTGTGTGCCTTGCCCACAGAGATATTATGTACTGTAAATGATAGTATATTAAAAGTATTCTTTATGTTGACAAACATTATTCAAAAATTGCTTCACAATTTGTAAATGTTGTTTCTTGCATATTGCTAAACTTCTGTGCCTCTTTACTTCTGAGAGTCATTGCCACCCTAAGGTGCTCTTTTTATACTCAATCACATTACTGGCCTGTTGCCGCTTAACTTAATTAGTTGCAACATGTTCCTCCAGCTGTTTATTTTTAATACCATTTTCTCCTCCATCTGTTTGTTGTGCTCATAAAAAATTTGTTTCATCCAAACATTTTTGCAATTGGGGTTGTAGAATTCACTTGCAGATTGTGGGGTTAGGTCATGCTTATCTCTTTTAAATTCATGAGCTACAGTTCACCATATCAATGGTGTTTTAACCTATTGCTCAGATTACTCAGGTCTCAGCTCTATTATGAAAACAAAAACATTCACAAAAACGTAACTATAGAACAAAATCTTGAATATATGTGATGATCCTTACTATGTTTGCAAATTTAAGGTTTAAAAGTTTAAAATTCACTGGCTGCATGATTGGTACCAAAATATTTAAAATATATGAGATGCACGTCAAATTGCACCTCCAATTTCTTTTGAAGAATTTTCATCCAGTTCATATAAGAAGGACTTAATGTTTAGGGCTGATTTTGCAGATGCCCTGAGTGCAGACTAGTCACCATTTGCTGCATATTTATCAGTCCATGTGATCTTGTATTTGAGATTGTGCATGAGTATCTGGGACTGAGCGTGCAAAAGGAGAGAGAAAGTGTGCGTGTGTAAGAGCAGGTTGAGAGATTAAGCTGGCCAGTGGATTAGCCGTCACTAAATGAGCGGAGGTTGCAGAGAGAGAAGGGGGGAGAGAGATAAATGCATGAATGATGGATTGAGGACTGGATGAGTGGCGAGCTGTAGGGTGGGAGCTTATATGTGGGAGGGTCCACTGTCAGAGAGGAGATTTGAAAGAACACTGTCATATGACTGTATCAGATTCTCCCCTCCTTTTCTGTCTGTTTATCTTGTCAAATACCTTTTTGTATGTTGTTAAATTTCAAGCAGAGAACATGCTGCCTGCTGCTTTCATTGCACTTTAAAATCTCAATATCTTCAAGTTAAATGTCACTTGTCACATCTGAAATCCTGTAATATTTCTCAGTATGTGTGCTATTGTCCAAAATACAGTTGTGTAAATTTCACCAGTATGTGCCAGTTGGATACATGTTGCCATGGTACCCTGACTTCACTTGAAATGAACAAAGTAATAATCAGCCAGTTTAAAAAAATACATGTTACACCTGACAAAGTGAAATCTTATGTTTAAACACTTAATTTAAGAGGTATTGACTTTATGTGCGTAACTTCTACTTTGGATTGTAGGATACGGGTAGTGTCCAGAGCTTACATGTGCTTACATTCCATTTAAAATATGCACTTGATATGCTATTGGGTACATACTTATGTTATGGACACTAAAAATTCTCACATACTATTTGAGTGTTACTGAGTAATATGTTAGGATGGAATTTCTGACCTAACCACTGTGTATTTGAATGCTCAAACCTTAATTTTGCAAGAAGACTAATGATTTTATTTGCTTTAGTAATTTTTAATAAGAAAAGTATGCAACATTTTGATTGCAAAAGAATTTTTAACAAATCTGATGTCAAAACATTTTTATTTTTTGGGTTTGTTTCAAAAGTGAAAACAGAACTGCTCATCATACTCCAAAAAAATTGAACCCACAAAATCTGGTTCATTTTAATTATTCAAGTGAAATGAGTATTTTTTCATCCATTTTAAAAAGATATTCAGCATAAATACAAAATTATGTATCTTATTATTTTTAATTTAAATTAAATAAGAAAAACTTTGGTAAACTGGGGACCTGTCCATTGTGTGCCCCAATTCTCACTCTATGTCATTTGGGATAGGCTCCAGCCTTCCCCCAACCCTAAACTAGATAAGTGGTGAAGAAAACAAATACATGGATGCATAGAAATAAAAACATTTGCTATGTGCTGATCTTGTAGTATTCACTTGTCATGTTTTGTTTCTTCTGCAGTGTAGATTTACGTACATTAACATGTCATGAGGAGTACAATATGCAGTGATGGAAAGAACGTTAATGGCTTTTTTTGTTTTGCAGCTTCCCCATTCAATTTAGGCTCTCAAGCACAGAGTGTAAGGGCAACGTGTTCCGACAAAGCAGAATTGTCTGCTGGCTGTCAAGTTATGTTTATATTCCTCGTAAATTGCATTCGATCATATAGATATCAAAAGTCATCTCAAGGTGTGGATATTTTAAATTGTACATGAAGGTATAAAATGTTGCTATACACTCTTCTTCTGTTCTATGCTCATCTCTCCATCTCTTTCTAAATGTGTCATTCTGTCTACTCAACTACCTCAATTTCTTTCTGTGCTTGTAAGGCTGGTTTTCTGCTCAGTTCTCTGTCTGCTTTTCTTCTCTTTATTTAGCCCACCCTACCTTTTCCACATTCTGCTATCCCCTGGACTGCTCCTTACTGTGCAAAGTAAAGAATGAATATCTTATTAAGCTGGGTAGTGATTATGCAGACTTGTGACGACCCCTTTGACCGCGAACTGACTAACCTTCACTGCTGATCAGCTCATAATGCCATTAAGAGTCCTAAAGGAATCAGCTTTATGAAAATAGGGAGTAAATAGTAAGTAATGTCTTTCTGCTTGTATGTCTCTGAATCTAAGAAAGTAGGTGGAAGTAAACAAGTATTCATTACTTAATTAATTAAATGGCATTTCATCTTATTATAATGCATCATGTCATTGCAGGCCATTGGCTGTTAGGAGGGTTCAAAATTTGTATGCAAATTGCATAAAACAGCTTCATCCGCTTTCCTGTGTCCATATAGCATCTTTGACTCATGTTTTAAAAACTGATGAAACATCCAACACATCTATATTCACTACATTTGTAATAGGGGCAATCCGACAGTGATCACTCAGTCAATACGCTTTTCTTCACTGTGCCCCTGCTGTAGGCTGCAATGTATAAATCAAATGATGATGAGGTGTAAATAAGCTTAAGTATATAGGTTAATGCTAGTTAAAGTCTGATAAGTGAATAGTCTGTGTTTAAAGATCATAGAACATGTCATTACTTAAACCTTCCACCCCAGTAGCTGTGGAGCAAGGGCTAGTGTTTGTTAATGTGGTAAAGTGCAATACGGGAATTTCTGGAATTTCTGAAATCACACTATTTAAAGTAAAATCCATTTTCATTCTGTTGGTCAAATGATTTTTCTAGTGTTTTAGATTATCATCTAAAGCACACTTTTAGATCATCACAATGAATGTTATATTATGCATATGTGGAAAGAAGATGTTGACTCATTGCTCTGCTCCATCTGAGTACCTGCTTTATAAACCTGAAATGAAGTGAAGACAGATGTGACAGTAAGAGCGAAAGTATATTGCCAGTTCTACAGTCAATAGGAGACATGTAGGGATATTTAATATTGATGTGACATCTGTGCATTATTAACAATAATGGAAAAAACAGTCAAACTGTATTATAGAAATATTTGAGGAACAATATTGAATTTGTTTCTTTGCTACTTTCTTTTCTATTTTCTGTGCACAAAAAGATCCTGTTTCCCAGTGTGCCAGCCCAGTTAACCTGATTGGCTGTGAATGCAGTCTATCCTCTTTATTGGAGTCCATTTTTACTGCATGTGGGTGAGCCTTCACATGAACAGCATGAGTCAGATATCAAAGGGTAAATAATCTTTTGGCTAATGCAAGGTTGAATATTAAATTTAAAACCATGGTAACGAGCCACATAATTTTCAGATTAAAACCATAGGCAGACACTGCAGGAGAGGTGTTTCACCGTTAGTCATAACATGAAGTTAAAGCACACACCGCGTAATATCCAGGCTTTACCTTAATTTTATTCACTTCAAGTTTAATATGAAAATGATTCTCATAAACCTGCCTGGAAAAATTAGATCTCTGTGGTACTTCTTCAAGGTTGAGTCCAATCTCTGCTCTGCTTCTGTGATTTTCAGTAGATTTCATTTGCAAACTATTGCAATCCATTTGCAGACAACTTAAGATCACTGCCTTCACATGTACCTGATGGCTGTGAAGCAAAGTACCCTGATGTTTCTCATTTGATTAATAATAAAAGGCCTGTCTGGAGTTTAGCTTTGATGGGAATCATTTTACAGAAGGTTAGACCACAACAATCTTGTACAATAGTAGATTTGACTATGGTAATTATCTAATTTGGCATAATTTAAAACAGACTGCTTAACAAAAGTACAAATGCCTTCAAACTAAAGCATGGTCTATGTGCACCGACTGTGGACCACAAGTGCAATAGCTATTTTTCAGACATACAGTGGTTTGCGCACTTGCCTTTGAAGCAAAAGGTCCCTGGTTCGATTCCAGGTGGGGACACAAGCCCCTCTCACCATGGAGGGTTGTGTCAGGAAGGGCATCCGGCGTAAAACCTCTGCCAAATTACCAATGCAGACTAATCTGCTGTGGCGACCCCTTGGTGGAGAATACAAGGGAGCAGCCGAAAGGTACATAGGTACATCTCAGAAAATTGGAATATCGTGAAAAAGTTCAATATTTTTTGTCACTCATTTCAGAAAGTGTAACCCATATATTATATAGATTAATTAAACATAGAGTGAAATATTTCAAGTCTTTATTTCTTGAAATTTTGATGATTATGGCTTCCAGATAATGAAAACACAAAATTCAGTGTCTCAGAAAATTTGAATATTGTGAAAAAGTTCATTATTGGAAAGTCATGGTGTCATACCCTAATCAGCTAATTACCTCAAAACACCTGCATAGGTTTCCTGAGTCTTTAAATGGTCTCTCAGTCTGGGTCAGTAGACTACACAATTATGGGGAAGACTCCTGATTTGACAGATGTCCAGAAGACAACCATTGACACCCTCCGCAAGGAGGGTAAGCTACAAAAGGTCATTGCTAAAGACGCTGGTTGTTCACAGAGTGCTGTATCCAAGCATATTCATAGAAAGTTGAGTGGAAGGTAAAAGTGTGGTAGGAAAAGGTGCACCAGCAAAAGGGATAACCGCAGCCTTGAGAAGATTGTCAGGCAAAATCTATTCAAGAATTTGGGGGAGCTTCACAAGGAGTGGCCTGAGGCTGGAGTCAGTGCATCAAGAGCCACTACGCACAGACAAATCCTATACATGGGCTACAAATGTCACATTCCTCGTGTCAAGCCTCTCCTGAACCAGAGACAGTGTCAGAAGCATCTTACCTGGGCTGTGGAGAAAAAGAACTGTACTGTTGCTCAGTGGTCCAAAGTCATCTTTTCAGATGAAAAGAAATTTTGCATTTCATTTGGAAATCAAGGCCCCCAAGTCTAGAGGAAGAGTGGAGAGGCACATAATCCACATTGCTTGAAGTCCAGTGTAAAGTTTCCACAGTCAGTAATGATTTGGGCTGCCATGTCATCTGCTGGTGTTGGTCCACTGTGTTTTTTAAAGTCCACAGTCAACGTAGCCATCTACCAGAAAATTTTAGAGCACTTCACGCTTTCTTCTGCTGACAAGCTTTGTGGAGAGGCTGATTTCATTTTTCAGCAGGACTTGGCACCTGCCCACACTGCCAAAGGTACCACAAGCTGGTTCAGTGACCATGGTGTTACTGTGCTTGACTGGCCAGCAAACTCGCCTGACCTGAGCCCCACAGAGAATCACAGCCTATTAAATATGGATTATCTTATTAAATTACTAATAGGCATAAATAATTTAATAATATAGAGTTTCATAATTCACATTCTCATTCTCTCATTTCAATATTTCATTATATATCTGTGTAAATAACTGCGATAATAACTGTAATAATTATGCAATTCATGATGTATGATCATAGACACTCCTACCTGTGGCTATTACACTATACAGCTCCTCCCCTTAATAACTGGACTTTTACCTACTGTCCTGCTGCATAAATATTTCTTGACTCACTGAATATAGTTTTTAAAAATATATATTTTTATATATTATCTTCTCAACTGGCAAATGTGTAAACCACTACAAAAAAAGACTGAAAGCAAGCTAAAAATAAATAAAAAAAATCTGTCAACACACTTTTAAATTCTGTTTTCCTCCACAAATTTTATATTTTTGGATTTGTTGTGACTCAGGAATGTTTGTCTTGAGTCACAACAATGACTGAAAAAAAAAACATATTTTTAAAAGTATTTTTTTAATTCCTTGTCTATAATAATCTAGTTTTTATGTCAAAGTCTCAGGGAGCCACTGTAGTCCTGCATGCGGCTCTGGAGCCACATGTTGAAGACCGCTGACACAGGGTGTGACTTATGCTGCCTTCATAGTATGTTGGAAACCTTAGAATCCCATTTGTTGACTGTCTGCACTGATATGGTACAAAATATGTGGAGGATAAAATCAACCTGAAATAGAAACTAATAAATTTAATGTGAGCATATTTCATGGAATGAAATGGCAACTTGTGTGCAGGAGGTTGGTTTGATATTTGCCTGTGACTTCCACCATTCTCTATTTTTCATACCCTAAAGTTGTACTAATGTTGCTTTCACATCTCTTCCGGCAAAGCAGAGTCAGCAAAACCCATATAGTTCCAGAGTAAGTAAAATGTCATAACTGTTTTGCATTGGTATGAGCCAGGGGTCTTGAACCTGCGACTCCAGAGCCAAATGCCATTCTTTTGCCCATCTCCAGTGCTCCTTGTGGCTTTCACAAAAAGCTAGATGAAGCTGAAAACTGTCCTCTTAATTTTGCTGAATAACACTGCTTTCTAATTGGTGTGTTTGATCTACTGCTAGACTCAGAATCCATTTGAAAATTTCCTTCTTTTTGTTTAATGTTTACAATACTTAAATCTGTTATTAATCTATTTTTATTTATTTATTTTTTTAATCAAAGTAAGATCCTTTTGATTTGATTCATTTTCACAAATACTGGCAGGATTCAGTATGGCATCCATACCTTCTACACTAATCAATATTTTCTTCCACCAGTTCACAATTGGCCTGATTTGTGGGTATTAAAAATAACTAAATAATAATTTAGATGTCATAGTTCCAGAACAGGGCTGTCAAACTCATTTTACATCATGGGCCACATAAAACCAAATTTCAGTAAAGCTATTGCCTAATAACTTATAAAGAAGAAATATCTCCAAATTGTTCCCCTTACATTCTTTATAAAGAAGTTTAACTATACGAGATGTGCAGTTTCAAGTAATATGTCTGATGTTTTCCACATTATAAAGAAACACCGCTGTGGTAAATCAAAGAAACCCATCTGAATAGCTCATTGGGCTCACACTGTAAGAAATAAAGGACTTTTTCCTGTAATAAAAAATAAAAATAACCTGTGAATTCACAGAAAATTTCTTGTTTTTTTCTTTAATCTGTTAAAAAGAGAGTTATGTTGTAAATAGTGAAAAAGAAACTTTTGTTATTATTTGAGTACAACTAATTTTCTTTCTTAATTTCTGACTTTGGTATATGAGAGGCCATGGGTTATGTGTTTGTCAGTAAAACTAATAAAAATACAGTTAAAGGTCCAAATGTACCTCCTTTGAAACCTCTGTATTTTCCTAAACCATTCAGTGGGCCGGATTGGACCCTTGGGTGGGCCGGCTCTGGCCCACAGGCCGTATTTTTGATACCCTTATTTTAGAATTTCATAAATGCAATAAAAAACATGGTATTACTGTAATGAAAATACAAAGTTAAAGTACTAAATAATCATAAATACCCCACTGCAGAGAAGAAGAGTTAATATTAATAGGATAGGACTTCAACTTTATAATTACAAGATAAGATATACAGCACTTTATTTATCCCAAAGGTGAGAAGTTCTCCTTTACAGCAGGTAACAAACTAATTTAAACACAGTGAACATGTAATTAATAGCTAATATCTAATATAATTACATAAGTAGGCATTATAAGGCTCAGATATGTTTTGTGGCAGCATAGAGATTTTGGGGTCTAGAATTGCTTTCATAAAGGCTGCTGACCCCTGTATGAGCCATGGTGGGAATAGGGTGACCAGATGTCCCTCTACATGTGGGACTGTACAGCATTTTTATTCCTTATCCCCCTGTGCAACATCTTGGGACAATTTCCCACATTTTCACCTGACTCTGCAGGACATGCACACTTCTAAAGTCTGACTTTTACCCGATACATATGTAGAAAGCAGTAAAAGGCTTTTTGTTATTGTAGAGTGAAGGCTGGCTTGTCTAATGCTGTGCACCTCAGGTTAAAATTCAGTTAAAGTCACAAGCTTTGCAGATCTTGGGGAACGTGATAGAAATTACCACAAAGTATACGGTCCCGAATACATCTAAAAATCAAAAATAAAAATATACAAATAAAATTCCAGGTGGGGACACAAGCCCCTCTCACCATGAATCATCAGGACGCACCAGGAAGGGCTCCTTGGGGAGATTACAAAGGAGCCACCAAAGGAAGATGTATTTGTGAGCTTCTGGAAACCTGAATATCACCTATGGCAGGGGTTGGCAACCATTACTATCAAACGAGCCATTCTGTGCAATTTTTGGAGCAATAAAATCTGTATGATGCTGCAAAATATATCTAAGCCTTATAATGAAGGTGACACAGCCTATTAGTATAAATTAGTCAATAACATTACTAATCAGGTATGTGCAGAGGGGGGCTGGAGCATCTGCCCCTTTTTACCCCAATAATAATAATAATCCAGTTCTTCAACCCTCAGACCGGTTTGTTCTGGAAAGGCTTTTCCATATTACTTTTTTGTTATTTGCTATTTTCTCACTGTAGATCAAGCATACCAGTAAGCCAGCAGTGCTGGCAGTCAAAACACAAAAATATGTTGACAGCTTGTCAAATTGTCTGTTTTCCTCCACAAATTTTATATTTTTGGACTTGAGCTCCAAACAGGGACTCAAGACTTTTCGTTTATATGCCTACATCGATGTTGAACACTGAACCTGCTACTTGTTTTAATTAGGTTTATTTACAGTATATTGTTTTTGTTCAGTGTAGGGGTCAAACATCCAAAGCCACGGACAGAGCACAAGAGAGGTGACGAAGAAGAAAGTGCAGGCAGGGTTGAGTCAGTGGAAACGAGTGTCAGGGATGTTTTGTGACAGAAAGATAGAAGCAAGAGTGAAAGGAAAGGTTTACAAGACGGTAGTGAGACCTGCTATGATGTATGGTTTGGAGATGGTGGCACTGACAAAAAGACAGGAGGCAGAACTGGAGGTGGCAGAATTGAAGAGGTTGAGATTTTCCCTGGGAGTGACCAGGATGGG
>VUQH01088882.1:11368-34374 GCA_015106775.1 Etroplus canarensis | reverse complement strand
ACCTTCAGGCACCAAGTCAGTGCTGTTTCCCTCACCAGGTAAAAAGTAATGAGAGTGAATGAGAGGGAGACAGTGGAGGAAGGGTTGGTGTAATATCTCATCAGTATTATTAAATCATTTCTTCCCTCAGCAGCCCCTGGGTGGTCCGGGGTTGCGTTATTTCTCAGTCAGGGTTCAGTGGCCTCATGCTCCTAGGGTTGAGTCTGGCTGCTCTTCTAGCTTAGTGCTGTACTAAGCAGGTGTCAGGGGAGTTTCCCCTCAATTAAGCAGAGGTAAAGTAATGCCTCTCACCGTGGCGGTGCCGTGAATACATTAGTCTTACTGTCACCACAGGCTATAGCATCAAGATGCATGAAGAAGACAGACAGCTGCTGAAGCCGTTTAAGCAAACTAGCACATAGATTGTAATGTATGAAACTAGAACTCTACAAAGCACATAAAATGGCCTACAGCATGTGATCTAAAAACCTTATTTTATTCAGATGAATACATCAGTATTAGCTTTATTACCCTGCATACTGTTTGGGCATCAGTATTATGCCCAAACAGTATGCAGGGTATTATAGAACTGCTTTAGAGGGAGTTGGGCTAATGAGTTTGTATTAGCTGTCTGAGAAGATGACACTGGAGGACACTGAATCCTTGTTGTGTTAATTAAAGCTCAATGAAATGATGCCGATGAAAAATTAGCATGACCCACAGCCTCAGTGAGGGATACAGCCAGGAAAATGGATCTCTCTGTTGAGTTGTTTTCAAGGAGAGTTGCACAGAGAAAATACTTTTAGAAACACAAACTGAAGTCTAAATAAATCATTTTACCCAATTAACTGATTAAGTTTAAGTGGCAGCATCTGAAGAATCAACAACACCCACAGTGAGAACAAAGAACCTCTCATTATAGTTTCACAAATACATAAGATAATTGTATCACTTTCATGTTTACTGTTCTGTCGTGTACTCTGTGCTTGCTAATTTGAAAAACAAAACTCAAAGCAACCAGCCAGCAATCATATCAATCCATTTTGTCTAAGCTGAAAATAAAACTGCTTTCTTGACATTTTTAGCCAACACACAGCAATCACCCTACTATTTTACTTCATCTGAAAAGCCAACTGAAAGGTGGTTTATAAAAATATGTCAACAGAAGCAATAATGCCATCCTTTGTCAGTCTTAATGCATGAGCAATACAGTGTGCTGGGCAGGCGTATTGAAAAGAGCTGATTGATGGCTTCACTGTAGACTGTCTGTCCACCTCTCTCCCTGATGAGACATGTCAATGTAAAGACACATGAATGCAGCAGGCTGTCCTCCATTTTCTCCTCCTCTCCTCCTCCTCTCTTGTCAGAGGCAGGGAGAATGACGCAGTAAATACAGATGCTGTGTGCACCGTAATTCTGGCGCCCAATGCCTTTTATCTGCCATGACAGCTTCTGCCGCTGTCGAAATCAAACACCCGGGCGCGAGGAAAAAGCTAGTATTCCCTTTAATAAACTGCCAGGCAGAGCACAGTGAGAGTAGAAAAGAAGGCACTCAGCTCTGCTCTGCACTGTCCAGGCTTGGCTAAGCAGCATCTGAGGGGAGCGGGGATATAAAAATGGGGAGAGCGCTCCTTCAGGCATTAGTTGGTATTATGCTGCTCACGCAGGCTCAGGCATCCAGCATCATTGCACTTACGAAGAGCCGTCTGAGCCAATCGGTCAGTGGGGAGTGTTGGGTACTCAGCAGGGAAATGCACACCGAGATGAGGACCAGTATAGGAGACGGAGTGGCAACCCACTCAACACCTGCTCCCCGGCTCGACCATAGCCCCTTTAAGATGCCAAGGTCAATTAGTTACATCCTTCTATTAATGCTCTCAGTTAGGATAAAAAGAAAGACTGAAGAACAGTCTGACAACAACAAGAGCTCTGAACTGTCTCTTGGTGAAAAAAGGGACCTCTCTCATACTCAGTCATCTAAAAATACTTTTCCAATTACACCTTCTCAAATGTGAGGATTTTGTTAGCAGAATAAATGTTTTGGTTTTTCAGTTGTTCAGACAAAATAAAATAAAAACAAATCAAGACACCACACTGAAATGTGGTACGCTGTGAAAGAAAAACCACACACTATTAATTAATTAACTGATTGGAAGGCATAATTGATGACCAAACCAACAGTGAAAAAAAGCAATTTCCCCAAATTCTTAAACCGACTCTTTCTTTTTGTGTCGGTATATGTGTGTGTGCCTTTAGGAGGAAGACGAGGATGGCTGCTTTGGAAATAGACAGCTTTTTGTTCTGACCCCACAGCTGTCACTAGCATAAGAGGGCCAGTCACAGGCAGCACACATAAGCATTTTAGTTATATACTCCCACCCCCTTGACACTGCAGCAGAGGAGGAACAAGAGGGTTGTGCTTTAGGTGCCAGGACCCCTGGGGATGCTGTCGTATTGCACAACTGCATTAGATGAGGAGGCAGGAGGACTAAATCACTAAATACCTGGTCAATGTTCTGAATTCTGCACCACCACTGTGCCCCTAACACCATTAACGTTCTTCCTTATAATCCAATTATGAGCCATGTGTGTCCACATCAATCAGCCATTTTCATTTGAGCTTGTGCTCTTCTTTATCACCATTACTACTGCAGTAATTGAGGCGGTGCTATGGAGAGGCTGTGCAGTTTACCTCCATCTGGGAGGTCAAGAGGAATGCAATTGGTTGACAATGATTATGCTCTGCCTGATTAGGCTATGGGCTACCGCTGAATATTTAGCACTGATTAGACTAAGCCCTGTAGAGAGCCATGTGGCTCACTAACAAAAGGGACAAGGCATAGGGCAGGGAGAAAAGGCTACTAATCAGCACAGGCTCGCTGAACCAGGCTATCTCACACATAATGGCTTGATCAATCTGGTTTTCGCATTTTTATGTTGTGCTTAACAACACTGTTTTTTTAGCAGATTTTGTGAAGACAAACAACAACTGTAAATAAAAATTTTGTTAGTGTTAAACAATATCCTATTAAAATTTACAACTATGAAAAATTACAGAAATGAAATTAATTGAGGTGCAGAAATTTATTACGAAAAGGAAATTTTATCAATAATTATCGAGGTAACTTGCATGTTGCAAATGGATTTATATGTTTGACTGTTAAATGAGAAATCCATAGAGCTCACATCACATTAATTAATTATGGACAAGATGGATTCCCTTTGTGGAAATGCCTGCACTTCTTTCTCATCAGTGATTGGAGGGATGCAGATTCATAAGCTGATATTTGCCTTGTTGAATGACATAGTAAGAATAACAGGTTAAGAGACTTTTACACTTTTATTTAATTATAATCATGATTTATTTGTTTCCCCTGAACAAAAGGAGGAATAAATAACAAAAAAAAAACAACTACTGGCCAAATTGTTATTTTAAACATCAGCATAAGTCTTGTATTACACAATCGTTACCTCCTAAATAGATTGTGATATTTATACAGAAGCTGAAGTGCCCTCCTGATTGAAATGTGGGAGAGGGAAAATGAGGCAACAGAGGGAAGATATTAGGAGAGAAAAAGAGACAAGCATGGTGAAAATGAGACAAGAAGAAGGGAAAATGACCAGGAGAAATGACAGCAGGGCAAAAGAAGTAAAGAAGGAAAACAGATGGAGGGAGGCAGCGAGACATGCACTTATTTGCAGAGACTTTAACTGTCCTGATCCTCAATAAAGAGGCGAAACTGATTAGGTTTATATCAAACGGCTGCTTGTAAGACTGTGGCTGTCGCTGAGAGCGCAAATCACAGTCAAGTCAGGTTTTCCTCTTTTCCATTTGAAAGAGGCAGCTCTCTCCTCACTTGTCTTTCACTCTCTCCTTTATTCAGCACCAACAGCCTCCTGAAGCGCCAGCTTGTCAGAGTGACAGATGCAGACACGACCACTGACCTAAATCACTCTTTTCCAGCACATTAACCTCCTTGTCCCTCCACCTTTTACGCAAAATACCAAACACCAACACAGGGAAACACATCAACACAATCAACACACTGCACAATGAAAACGACCCACAAACCCCACCCAGCTGTGTCGTCATCCTCCTCTCTGATCCAAGACTACTCCTGAAATGTCTAAACAGGAAAACTATATATCACACCGTCAGGCTAAATAAATCATTCCCTACTGTTCCTAGGAGGACTTTTTCTATCAAGCACAGTGATGGAAAAATGTGTAAAGTGGAGGGCACAAACATTTTTGTTCACCTTGGAGTCAACACGGAAAGGATCAATAATACTTTAATTACTGTAGCCCATGTTTATGAAATGCAATAATCATTCATTAATGATGCAGACAGCAGCAAGCAGGCGGCTGGCCAGGCGTCAGGGCTGCGTGCAAGGGTAGGTGAAGGGAGGGGATGGGAGGACTGGCGTAAATGATTCATGGTTTGATATCTCTCCTGTATAATGGGCTCCTCCGGGGAGCTGCTGGGGCTCCGCTGCAGCGACTGACTGCCTGGCTGTATGGCTGCCTGGCTTGCTCTCACTCTGCCTAGGCTGCTTCTGCCACTGCTACCCAAGATTAAAAAGCCCTGCCTTCCATGAAAAGCGGCTCAGTGAAAACAGAGTGAGGATATGCACATACACACATAAAAGGAACTGGCTTGATTCAATATCGTCTGACAAAGGGGGAGTGAAGGAGGGGAGACAAGAGAAATACCAAACTCCTTCTAGGGAGAAAGCATTAGCTGCAGAGATAGTGAGGCTACTTGTAACGTCTAATGGGAATATGCTTGTGTTTCGTAAAGGATAGGGCTTTTCAAGTCTCACAGACTTAGAATAAAACTGATGTACCCACATGTATGTGAGAAGCTGTGACTCTCTCTGCCACTCTCCATTTGGGCACCAAAGGTTTTATCCCCAGAACA
This sequence comes from Etroplus canarensis, assembly GCA_015106775.1. Lineage (NCBI taxonomy): Eukaryota > Metazoa > Chordata > Actinopteri > Cichliformes > Cichlidae > Etroplus > Etroplus canarensis. Next base: position 29,474 of record VUQH01088882.1, on the reverse strand, counting down.
CGACAACGCTGTAAGAAATGATGCTCAGCCCTCGCAACCTGCAAAAATTCACTGCCAAATCTGGCTGAGGCTAAATGAAGATATTTCAACATTATGGTCTATTTAGTCCAAACTCCCCTTATTTATTCCTTCCAAAGCTCAGAGGATGGATACCTTAAAGTAGTCGTGTGTAGGTTTTGTTGGCCAACTTATCACTAGCATCTTACAAACAGAATGAATTTTAAACACGGATTTGGAAACTGAAGGAGAGATTTACACAAAAAACATCAAGATCACAACCTCTCTCGATTACCATATCAATATGTACTCTTGGGAGATACTTTGGCAGACACTAAAAATGTGATTCTATAAAACTGAGGCAAATTATGTCGCTATAACAAGTGAGCTGCTGACTGTAATGTAATTTCTGTGGTCTTTTTAGCAACATCTCACCCTTGTTACTCCATATAACTTTGGTTGACTGATAAATACCAACACATCTATTTTCTGTTTTGCACTTAACCCCTCTCTCACTTGTTGGTAGGTCAGCTTGTGATTGCATAGCTGTGCTCTTTAGACTTCTTCTCAGAGCAGCTCTCCTGCTGTGGTAATCACTCTCTAAGCTAAACTCAGCTTTGCCAGCTCTATATTCAGTCCTGTGAAAAAGCAAGTTTTCAACGGACTCCTTTTGAACAAGTAAGTACATCCCTACTGCTTTAATAGAAATTAAGAGCCAGCCAGTGTGACAACCTGTATAAAAGCACACATTTTGGCAGTTTTCTGGTCTAGAGCATGCAAGTGTAAACTACCACAATGCCACAATCTTCCCAGGAGTGGACGTCTAGCAAGTTTTCCCCAAGGTCAGGTTGTATAATGCTCAAAGAAATTAAAATCCTAAGCGCTATATCTCAGACTCTCCAGGCCTAAGTTAAATATTATGTTAAATGTTAAAGTTCACCACAGTACAATTAGAAAAAGACTGAACAAGTATGGCTGATTTGGAAAGGTTCCCAGGAGAATGCCTCTTCTCTCTAAAAAGAACATGGCAGCACAATTTAGGTTTGCAAAGTTACATCTGAACAAACCACAAGACTTCTGGAGAAATGCCTGTTGGACCAGAGAGGAGATGTTTGGCCATAATGCACAGTGCCATGTTTGGGGAAAACCAAACACAGTATGTTAGCACAAACACCTCATATCAACTGCCAAGCACAGTGGTGGAACGGTAAGGATTTGGGCTTGTTTCACAGCCATAGGACCTGGGCACCTTGCAGTCATTGAGTCGATCATAAACTTCTTTGTATATTTAAGTATTCTAATGTTAAATGTGAGACTGTCTACAGCTAAAACTTAGACAAAATTAGGTCATGCAAAAAGACAATGATCCCAAGCACACCAGCAAATCTACAAAAGAATGGAAGAGAAAGAAAGGAATCAAGGTCTTCTAATGGCCCAGGCAAAATCCAGACCTCAACCTGATTGAAATGCTGTACTGGGACCTTAAGAGAGCTGTGCATAAATGAATGCTCACAAACCTCAATCAGCTAAGGCAACACTGTAAACAAGAGTGGGCCAAAATTCCTCCACAGCAACGTGATACTAACAAAGTAATACAGAAAATGATTGCTTCAAATTAATACTGCTAAAGGTGGTTCTACCAGCAATTAAATCATGGGGTGCACTGTTTTTCACAGGACTCTGTTTAGCCCTGTGAAAAATTTCTTTTTCAAATCTGTCAGCCAATTGTGAGATGTTGCTCCTTTCAGAATCTCTGAAGGGAAATCTATGGAACATTTTACGGGATTGCCTGCATATTTGACAAAACCTTAGATAAGACCACATAAAAAATTTGAAATGTGAAATTAAGGTGAAAAAATAGAAAAGTTTCAGAGAAAAGAGGAAAGAAGTGCATTGATTTTGAGATATCACATGTGCCTCCATATACTCCAAACACAGAACTGGAACAATTTTTTTAATTTATTATTTTATTTTGTTATTTGTGTACTAAACCACAACATGAAAAAACTACTCATGCAATCATATCAGCAAAGGACAAATTCACTTCCAAGTTAGCTATGAGAACAACTGAAAAATTAAAGCCTGAGTAAAGAAAAAAAGAAAGAAAGAAAGAAAGAAAGAAAGAAAGAAAGAAAGAAAGAAAGAAAGAAAGAAAGGGGGACATTTTTGCTAAATAGATAACTAACTAAAAAGACACCAGCTAGATTTAACATAGCAGGATTGCTGAAGCTTAATATGAGCCTCAGGGGAATATGGTGTGCACTGACAGACAGCTATTCAATTTACCCCCATTTCTTACAGTGTAACTGCATTACGGGGAAAAGCCCTCTCCAATGTGGAGAGTAGGAATAGTTACAGTGATCAACACCTATACTCATGGGAATATGGATAAATCAGTATTGCTTTAAGACAGACATGAAAAATCATGAACCTATCCTTTAAGCCACCACCCTACATACCCACCCCCCACTGTATCTCCTCTTCACCCGTGGAAAGAGAGGAAAAAATGAAGAGATTAAAGTTGTAACGTGTTGGGCTAATCATAACATAGACAGTTTAGTGCCATCTCGCATAATTAAATGCTTTGCACTAACCACCTAATGCATACTAATTTGGAACAATCCACTCCTAGAGCTGGCAGACCATGAAGCTCCCTGCAAAGGAGGTGCTCGTTTCTCTCTCTCTCTCTCTCTCTCTCTCTCTCTCTCTCCCTCTCTCTCTCCCCATGTGAGTGTGTTTATATGACACACACACTGATTTGCAGAGCAGTAAGGTGCTAAAGGTCAGCCTGTGGACGTGAAAGAAAAGGTCAAGCATTATTACAACATGACTAAATAAACAGGCTGTGCACAGCCCCAAGTCCAGCCGCTGTGGATGCTGGAAGTCTACCTACAAGCCATACTACCTGCCTGTTTGGCTGGTTGGGATTCAGCTTCATCCCTTGTCTTTATCCACATATCCCTCCAGCTCCACGACAGCTGACATGAGGACTGTCATATCCTGCCTAGATTCTTATCCCATGCTGACTTTATTGCTCTCTTCCTCCTGAGTAACAAACACACACACACAGCAAGAGAGAAAGGGAAGCAGGACTGCTGGAGCGTGCTTTAAAGCACATTAATATTAATTGCTGCACTAGCTGGAGTGATAACATAGACAAGATGCCCCTGCGAGGGAGCTGGGCGCAGTCAGTCCATGCTTTTTGTTAGCAGCACTACTCATCTGTTGGATGGCCGTGGTGAGACGGCAGGATGACGAGCATTTCATCTTTGAATTGCTTGTTTTATATTACAAGGGGTCTACCCTCAGCAGAGAGGGGAATTTGTGTTTGAGAGTGGTTACTGTGTGTGGGCATGTGTGTGTGTGTGTGTGTGTGTGTGTGCGCAAGAGGCTAGCCGTGATAAGAAGAAAAAAAACCAGGGGAGATGAATTATTAGAATAGTGGCTACATCAACAGCAATAGAAATCTGCTTCAAGTAACAGAGAGCGCTTAAGCGATCCTGCTTTTATCTCCCCTACTACTCCTGGCTTGGCTGCATTTTATGTCCTCCAAACTGAACTCTGTATTCTGTGAGAAATGATCTCTGCTTAAGATGTAAATAATCTGCTGTTCTGCTTAGAAAACCTGCTTTTTCAGGACAGTGGAGAAAAAAGAAAAACAAATTGAGTTGATGGCTGGGTGCTGAAGCTCATCTCCACCTCTTGGCTTTTTTCTCCCCCTGTAGCAATAGCAGGCAGCTGCAGGCATCAACAGATGACAGCTATATCTCTATAGCCCTCCATTTTTACCTCACTCTCTCTTTTTTCCACCTCTGTCAATTGCTATTGAGAAACTGACACTGTCTTTACTGCCGCCTCACAGAAGTGGGTTTTGGCTGTACGATTTTGTGCTCTTTTTTTTCCCAATTTCCCCCTAGACTCATCAATGCCCCATTACCAAGTCAAATCAGGTGGTGCTGCAGATTTTGCCGAGAACCAAGGCTGCAAGCAGAGGCACACAGACACACTTACATTAGAGTATTCATTTAAGAAGCCTGGGAGGTTTTCCAGCAGTAGCTCCACAGGATCACAAAACAGGGCAAGGAGGTGAACAGAGGAGAAATCACTACTGGCTAAATGCTTGTGAGTGGTTTATGGCTCAGAGGGCAGAAAGGGAAACAGAGATGTGGTAATGCATCTCTCTGACACTCCTTTAAGTAGCCGACCGGATTGTAATCTCCTGGGCCCTCTAGTAGTCACACGTTATTGTTTCTTATTTCACGTGTCACAAACAATTAAAACACACCTGTCAATTCCTGTGCTTCATTTCCCTATTAAACAAAAACATACATATATTTGAAAAAGAAAAGAAAAAAACAAATCCGTATGATCTCTATTTTTACATATATCCACATTTCTCAGCTAAATTTCCAAAGATTGCCACACATATTTCTCACTTTCAGTGTCTTTATCTCTCTGCGACAGCAAATATAAAGTGAACGAACACTGTGTAATGTAAGCAGCTGCATTAGCGAAGCAAAGTGATAAAGAGAAAAGCAAAAAGAGAAAGGGGAGGTAAAGACAATTTGTCCTTTTAGTTTCCTCTGCCTGTTGTTATCCTCTTTATAGCAGCAGCTACACAGGCAAGACAAAAAACTCTGGGGAAGAGTCAGGCAAAAGAAAAGAGAAAAAGGAAAAAGCAGCATTGTGTTTTTTAATGTCGAGATTTTCACAAGCCTGTTGTTGATTAGAGGAAAAAGCTGAGTGCTAAATACAGAGGGAACCAGGGAGAAGAAAAGGAGGACTACTGGTTCTCTAGGAGAGGGTCTCTAAGGGCTGTCAGAGGTGGTGGTGAATCTCTTCTCTGTGACGAAGTCATTGCACTTAGGAGAGAAATTTAAACTGCTGCTGTTATGAGAATTTTTGGCTTTCGTTACATTGAGTTCACATGTCAATGCTCTTGTGCATGCATCAGAGCGCACATGCACGATACAAAGCCAGATGCCAGCTTTCTCTACTGCCGTTTGCTGGCTTTGTGCCGAGCAGATCGTTTGCTTTGTGCCAAGAATAAAAGGGAGTGACTGAAACTCTGACAGCACTCTCCTTGCACTCAATCACAATCATGAAATGCGTGCACAAACAAAACATCCACCACCTTCACTAGAGATTCGTGCAATAGCATTGAACCACCTCACCCGTCAATCGTGTTGTTTAAAATTAACCAGAGCAAATCAAGATGGAGCGCAGCTGACTGGACCCATCCAGTTGGAATTATTTGAGATGTGACAAGCACTTAATCAAGCTGTCATCTCTAGCACCACACTAACATATAAATGGAGAAACAAAGAGCGATTCCGGAAGATGGAATGAGTTCATCTATACAAGAACCAAGCCAAATAACATTTTATTTATTGCAGAAAGCAGTGAAATAGAGAGAGGAAGAGGAGCTGGCCTCCCAGTGAGCTGCTGTGCCCCAGCTCGACTAAGTGACAGTGAATCCTACAGTGAGTCGATTTGCTGCTTTTGAGTGCCTGAAAACTTGTCTGGCAGAGTGCTCACAGGGGAGAAAGATAGATGGGGAGAATGGAGGGACTGAGCCTCACCTGTAGCTGTCTTCTATTTGTCTGTTCATCCCTGGAGGCTTTTGGCCTGCTTGGTACAACAAAGGGGTTTGTGAGGGGTGGGGGTAGGGGGGGCAGAGAAAGAGCTCTGAGGCCATCAACAGACAAAGCAAAAGACAAAAGGACAAGTTTACAGGTAAATAGTGAGGAGCAGCTGGCAGGGGGCTGAAGCCAGCTCAGGTTTCAGACAATCGATGATCACTCAATCTTGCACAAAAACAAAGATGTTAATAGCACGACATTCACCTCAAGGAGCACATTTTATTGTTGGTTTATATCAGAGCTAGAGAACAAACAAAATGCTACTGAATGCATAAACAAAAATCAGATGTGCAAAGCAAAATTTAACCTGACTCTCATCTCCACAAAGGCTGACACAGTGCTGTTTGAGTATAGGCGGCTGATGACAGGAGTAATTTGCTACATCGCTGATTTGAAAAACAGAAGCACTTGAAGATGACACAGAAAGACAACTGTATTGTCATCTTAAAGAGGATCTATGAAATCAGTGGGACGAGATCAATGCCGTCTCTCCCTCACTCTCACAGCACTTTACATAAGCAGCAATAACTATCACAGAGGCCATCATCTAGCTCACCGATTTCCTGTGCAGGACTTCCAGACACCTCCAGGCTACAAAGCTTCTCTCACTCCATCAGAGGAACGGTCATATCCACAACTTCACAGACAAGGCAGGGAGGAGGAGGAGGAGGAGGTGGTAGAGAACGAGAGGAGCTGAGGGGGGAAAAATACCACAGGCAAGATAGAGAGGGCTGGAAGGCAGGGAGAGAGAGCGAGAAAAGAGAGGTTGGGGGAGACTAGCAGTGCGTCTTCATTAGAGTATAGCACATAGCTCTGGCATCGACTAGCCAAGTACTGTAGTAAGAGCTCCTCATCCTCTCAGTTAATTAGGATTTCTGCTGCTTCATTTTGGGGCGAGGGACAGGATGTTGGAGGCTTGATTACCTTTTATTTCCCAGCCTAACGGCTCGGCTGCCTCTGCCGCTTTATTAACAGGAGATCTTGCAGATTTACAGCTCCACAGCAAACATCAATTTCAATAATTACAAGAAAACTGTTAGAGGGGACACAATGAAACACATACAGGTTTTTATCTCTCCACCACCCCAAAGCTCCTCCCCTCCTTCACAGGATCTAATTTCCATAGATGTGCCCTTTTCATGATTGCATATCATAAACGTGTTAAAACACACACGGATTTGCCTCGTTCACACTTACCACTTTAAACGCTTTACAGTCACTCCCTGGCCTGAAGGGTAAAAGAAATTCTGTGACTATTGCATTCCTATTCCAACCTAAGCATTTGTGAAATCATTAAACAAAATGAATGAAATGTGATCTAGTACTGCCCACAATCAGAGTAAACACTAACTCCCTGTGAAAAAAAATAACCATTTCATTTCATTGGATAAAACATCCTTATGGTGTAAACTAGGATATAAGGGAAACCAATTTTCTTTTTTAAGCTCTATCCTTACACACTGGCATCACGTCTATATATTAGATTTCATCTATTGACAAGGCGCGTGTGGGAGACTGAACTGAGTGCTCCTCTCAGACAAAAACTAAATCTGGGAAAGCTATAATAGAAATCAAACTTTAAAGGCATCAGACATTAGATTCAGAACAGAGAACTACAGATTTCATTTGAATAAAATCAATAATTGTGTACACTTGCAGGGTATTGCCTTCCTGTCTTCTCATCTTGCTTGCTAATGTTTCTTTCATGAGCCAGCCCACTGCTGGTGACATTATAGCTACAGCACTTCCACAAGTCCCCGATGGATCGGTGAAAATGGTTGGCGTAAAACACAATTAGTATGGTCCATATGGCTGCTAGTGGAGGAGGAGCTGGAGCGGTCCCGTGTGGTTTTTTATAGAGGCCTACTCTTTTGTTACCCTAAAGATCAAACTGTTGTCATAATAATGGGGCCATTTTAATTCTGTCGCTTGGTTTTTGTAAAGCAGTACCTCGTCAACAGATCCTCACACTAACTCGATGACTTTTGGTAAATAAATTGACCAACCTTGGCTGATAGCCTAATCAATAACTCCTTCATCATGATTAATGGTTCATACTGGATAATGGGGAAATTTAATGTTAGGGGAGTGTTACTTCCTGATTTCAGCGCTCAGTCCTATTGATTGGTTATCACCCTCCTTTTTGGCCAGTGGAATCCGCTGATAAGAGAGCAGTGTGTTCGACCTATGTAAACTGAGCACAGAGAAAATGATTTACTGTGCTTTAGGCACGTCTTATTCACTGATAGCTCTGTATGCCCAGCCTGACAAGCATTTTCTTGCCTGAGAAACGCAGACACCTTTTACTGAGTAGAAGCGAACAACAACAGCTTGAGGCAACAGATTTATTACAAATTGATCTATTAGATAGCACTGCTGTGCTTCGCTGTTTTCTCTCTCTCTCTCTCTCTCCCTCTCTCTCTCTGACAACCTTCCCCTGATGGTAGCTAGAGTGTATCAGAGTGGAAGTGCTACAGTGGCAAATCTAAACCCAATCCTCAGAACTCATTTTCTCTGTGCTGGCTGCTGGAACTGGGGTACTGAGACAAGATGTCCATCTTTAAACCCAGTCGATCCAGCTCAAAGTCCCAGCATCTAAACTGAAGGCTCAGCAGGCTCAATAGGTGTACCTAACCTGCAAGGGCAAGCAAGGACACAGTTTACCAGAGGCACTTCGTGAACAGGAGAGTGGAGAACCACAATGTCACCAGGGTCGTTTCCTTAGGGCAGCAAGAACCCTGAGATCACCACCTACTTGCATGCCATCTCCATTAAAACATCACTCACAGGCTTTCCAGCTCTGCAAACTGCACCTCTTGTGCACAGCCACAACATCACTGTGCAATATCTGTATTAGTCACATAAGCCATGCAGGACAGCCTGCACATTATAAAAAGATCTATGTGTTATTTGTCTTATCTACACTGCTGAAAATCAATGTTCTGCATACCCAATATTCTGCAGAAAAACACAACATAATGAGCCATTACAGTCACTTTAATTGATGACAAAGACACATTTGTCTGGACAACAGACAGCTGTTATTGACACATCTTTCTATAAAACAATCAATTAAACCAACTGCATCATTTAGACTTGCTAATCAAGGTCACTCTCTGATAACATTTGCCTTCATCAGGTTTTTTACACTTTCATATCATTCTGTCTAGAATACATCATGATGAATCTAAACCCGAAGCAGATCTATTAATAACCAAGCTAGGGATTCTAACCTCAGTATAGGGCTAAAACATTGACAGAAACCTTAACTGTTACAAGCAGGAACAGATTATGATTTTTTGCTAGATAGAACCGGCAGGTTATGCAGCCCATTTTTAATATATATATTTATATATACTGTCAATAGTAACAATACACACTGGTAGAAAACTGCAAAGACTCATTGTGCCCAATTCCTTTAATCACCCCCCATCTTTCATCTGTGCTACAAAAGAAAAGAGTGCACATAGAGAGGTGCTATTGGCTCCCGGATGAAATAAATATGTGTGTCGCTGAAAAAGGGGAACTATCTAAGATGTTCAAATATTCTGGGGAGAGTGTATATGTCTATATAAACATCTTCAGGCAGGCAGCTGCAGGGGGTGTGCGCAGTAAAACACTGGTATGCATTGTTTGTGTTTCTGCACCACTAGCGCCATGCCGTGTCATTACATGAGGCAATCTCTTACCTAATCAGCACTGACACACACAGCAGCAAAGTACTCCTCCTCCTCCTCATCTCCCATCCCCCCTTTCTCTCCTTCTCCTCAGGGGCCAGCCAGCTGATCCTACACCATTTCATTTTCCTCTTTTACTGAGATGGCAAATGGCTGACTTTTATTTTTGACTTTCACTTTCAATTCACACTTTTTTGCATGAAGTGCTATTAATAGACCATTGTGCCAAAATAGTGAAAAATTAAGCCTGTGCCTACATGTTGTGTTTTTCCTGCTAATTAGAAAGACACACAGGAAACCAACAAATGTGTAAGACTCCCAGATACTTACAGATATTTGCTGCAAATTCCATTGTCCAATCACTTGTTTACACAAAGAATGAAGGGCATTGATATGTGGTAGTTGCAACATACAATATTCAACGGGGGAAATATGCAGAGAAGTTTTTTTATACCCTGGACCTGCTGAGATTCTAGCAATAACACAAAACACAATACATCTTATTAGTTAAGATGTGGGCCAGTGCCAACCCAGCCCAATAAGACGCAGGCAGCATTTGTAAGATGAAGTGAGACCAACTTCACCATGGTGGAGCTTGCACAGAAAGCGGATTTGATCACATCTAGTACATCAAATACCACCAGCAGTATGTAGCAAGACAGCTCACAATTGTTAACATGAACAGCATTTGCCGATAACATCTCCTTGGCACAATTGTGGAGCTGCAGAGGCCTGAATCAAACAAAGATGAGATATGATGCAGCATGCTTGGATCTCCTCTTATGAGAGGTGAAGGGAAGCTGTCAGAGAACACAAAACACATCCTGCATCTTGCCTCCTCTGACTTGCTGGGTGAAGCCAAGAGAAGGAAGAAGAGGAGGAGGAGGATGAGGAAGGGGGAGTGTGCTTGCCTCATTTCTGCCAGTGTGCCCTGTGCGTGTCAGTCCAATATCTTAAAACAACACATGCAAGGCTTTGCTACAGCCAATTACCCGGCTCTTGGCACAGGAACTGAAAAACATCTTCGGAGAACAATAAAGAGAGCTTGGCTTGTTGTGCGTGCTGTCAGTAAGTGCTGACAGATTGTTATTTTTAATGAATATACAGCACTTGAATGGCCCATCAAGAGGTCTTTGAGCGAACATTGCTCCTTTGTTCAGAGCATTAATTTTCTATGTAACAACCAGATATCTTGCAAAGAAACTGATATCAAGCACTGTAAAAGGAAAAGGCTAAATCAGTTTATCCACTTGCTTCCTTTGTCCACTGCATCCTCTGTGTTGCAAGTGTGCATAGTCATTAGAACATAAACACAAGGCAACATGCCTTGCTTGATTGCAAATGTCATGTAGATGCTTGATTACACATCATTTCCTGTACTGGCTCTGTAAAGCAGAAATTTCACTTCTTACCAACATAATCACATACTGTATTATGACATCCTTGAGCACAACAGCCTTGAGCAAAAAAATAAATCAACCTAATCACCTTTCTCTGAAACACAATAGCCTTTCTGAATATAAGAGGTCTTTTTTTAAAATACATGCTAGCCACACAGATGACAGCTTAAAGCACCATCCTGTACCACAGAACAAAGCTCCAGTATAAAGAATGGAGTAGCTCTGAGACAAAACATGGGTATTATAACAGAGAATCATCTTTTATGACATTTCATCGTGAAGGAACGATGTAGTGATGATGGTGGGCATGCGAAAACAGCGAGATACCATTTGAGCGCAGCATGTAAACATCGTAATGTAGAGCATGTGTATTGACAAATCATCCAACAAAGATGTGTCAGAGCACAGCGAAACAGGATTTTCCTCAACACTGTCTGGCCTTTGCCACACATTATTCACAGGGAGCTGCCATTATTCAAACACGTATTAGTCATTAAAGGAAAATAGCAGGGTTATTACACTTCTCTTATCATTACTCTGCTGCTGCTGCTCCTACAGCCACACAGCTAGATTAACATTCGATGGACGGGGTGTGTCATTGGATATGTGACTCCAAGTAATTTTACCCACTGCTGCTCTTGAGATCCTACTCAAATTGAAACACTATAAAACACCCTGACCACTTAGCAGCTCTGTGAACAACATGACAGAAAGTATCAAAAAGGAACAGCTGCTTTAAGCTCTGAATTGTCTTCTTGGCTGGAACTAAAGAATATTCTTCTAGAAAATCCGTAAACCAAACAGTAAGGTGCTTTTCAGTCAGAGCTGCGCAAAAGTAGTAATCAACATATAGCCTCTAATGGCAGACCTCTGTACCCTAGCCGAGCAAGTTTACAGTCTAAGTGGTAGTTAAAGAAAATCACAACCACTAAGCTACTGGCTGCAGGAAATGCCAACAAAACATCAGATGGGTCATATGCAAGCTGTATAAAGGATTAACAAAATCTATTTTTCCCTAAAAACATAATCTAAAATAATCTTTTTTTAACTTCAGTCTTTTATGTAACGCTCCACCAACACACAAAACATTTCTGGCCACACAGGTGTATGATCGAGTGCTTTATTACCACACCCTCTGTTACATACAAAGTTTGTTTGACCTCCACTCTGCTGTATCACATCACTATCAGGAGACTTGAACAGCAACGACTGGAGAGATGTAGTGGTGACAAAATAACAAAACCTATAAGCGTTAAGTAATATACTGCTTATAAACATAATGTGGTGTTGGGCATGTTTTGCAATGCAACGCTATCAGGATATCGGATAATTTATTGAAGATTTCCTTATGCCCAGACTAACAGTGTGGCACCTTGACAAGTGATGAAATGTAGGCTTTGTTGCTAAATTAATTTATATTGTTTTAGTGGAGCAAAACAAATATTTCTCACTCCTTTGATCATTCACCAGAGTGTTTTCTTTTTATGTATTATGAAGTGCACAATTGTTCAGGACTATGTAGTCACTAAGGCACAAGAGCCAAGTATGACTCATAAACACTCAATAAAAATAAAAACAGTTTTCTGCAGGCTCTTCTCTTTGAAACTTGCAGATAGTAAAATGTACAAGGGCTACATCATCTTTGGAAACCCTTTTTAAAAGCAGAGATTTTACGGCCTATCTATGGCCAATCACCGTCAGGAAATTCTAGTTTGTTTACTATCTTCAGGTTTATAACGCATGACATCTTGCACTAACCTTGTAGACCCCCCCCCCAAACACACACACCTCATAAAAGTATAAACCTATCAAATACCACTCCTACACCTCTTCTATTTAAATATTGTGAACTTCTCACACAAGAATGGAAGAGTCTTAATGTCACTTCTGCCTGTTGGATTTGTTGACAAATCTCTTTAATGCAGATTACAGCTTTCATTTTCTCAGATCAACAAGAGTGGGCTGCCATCCGGTGTCTAAACCAGCCCCGATCACACTCCTAAATAACCACAAACTGCAAGCTAGACAACAATAATTGAGCACAAGTCAAAACACACAAAGACAGCAAGTTAGCTTCGCTTGCTAACGTTTCCTAGAGCTAATGACAATAGCTGAACGGGCTGGGACTATTGCCTGGAAAAGCCACAATCACACTGGGTAATTCAAAACGGAGAACCGCTTGCTATGGGTATACTTCAAATCTACCTGCACCCTCAAACCACAAAACGTTTAATAAATTAAATCCAAGCTGTGTGAACTGGATGTGCTCTGTGATAACCGGTGTCAGCGAGCTGTTTGTGTCCAGATATTACTCTGCTCCCAGCTGGCATTCCCAATCAGTGCTAGTCACTGGCGTTAGCCGCTAACGTTAGTTGATGGTAACCAGCAACAGTAAGGGGCAACAGAGTCTATCAGCTAACCAGCTAGCTCATGCTAATAGGCAAATTAGCCAAATAGCTAACAAGCAAAGATGTACGTTAACAGACCAACGTTTACAAACTATTCCGTTAATATGTGTCATTTCATCCTCGTTTGCTGGTGAACGTCAAATGCAAAAAAGACGGCCAATTGCAGCTCACAGTACTTACCTTAAAGAGCTTGATCTACAACATCTGTGATTTGTTTGATGAGAGACTGCAACAACAAACAATAGCAGCAGCAGCAGCAGGGGCAATTAGCCAACGTTAGTTAGCCAAGTGTCGCCACTACAGTGAGTAGTACAAACAGCTGCAGTGCCACCTGTATATCTTTTCTTATGTAGCTGTAACCGAGCGGACCACGTTTGCTATAACGCTGTCATAAATGATGGAGTTGAGAATAAAGAGGGAGTAATCGTTGCCGGGATGCTCAGACTAGTGTGTGTGAGAAGCACTCAGCATGACAGCATCCTTCTTCATCTTGGGGTGAGAACAGTTGGGGGGTTCTGAAAGTTCAGCCGGTAAAATATCGTCACCCACTGGCCAAAACTGGGAACATCCAGCGACACTGGGAGCCCTCAAGGTGTCTGTTCCAGCAACACTTGGTCCATCTTCAATATTCAAAACACTGCCAGGCTCTATGTGGACTGTCAGTGAGACGAGAGAGACAGAAGAGAGAAGAATTCTTCCTGGGAGAATTAATCATTTTGTAAAGCGCACTGAAATGAAAGCACAACAATCACTTGGCAAAGTCTAATGCTGTGCTAGAGAATTAAAAAAATCATTTTGTATTTAGGATTTTTTGATCCTGTTTAACAGTGTATACATTCAGATACATTCTGCACAAAATAAAACAGAATAGAACTGATAAAAGGTTGGTGTGTCAGTGCTAGAGGTTTGTTTAATCATCTGGAGCAACAGAAAGAAAGGGTATGCCTGAATAGAATAGAAGACACTAGAATATGTGAGCAAAATCCAGTACCCTATATAGAGTAAATACAAAACATAAAAGAGACACATCATTAAATAGAGTTGTTCACAGGTGAGATAATCACAAACCTAACACAGTTTCATCCCACGTAGTCATCTCCACTGGCCTGCCTTTGGCTACACGCCTGCGCACTATGTATTGGAGTATGGAAGGTCAGCAGTTGGGTTTCACCAGTTACTATACATATGTGTGTGTGTGTGTGTTTTTGTCAGGCAGAGTTAACAGTCAACTGTCCTATTCATTATATGCATTATCCTATGTATTATATCATTAGTTTTACTGTTAAACCCAGGTGCAGCTGAAACCAACAACACTTTTGTTCTTTTTTGTCTTTCAGCATGTTTTTCTTCAAGAGAACATGATGCTTGCTTTGAGCAAATGACTTTTTTCATTCTAATTGTCTGGTTTGTATGGCATCTTTTCACCTTACAGTTAATTTGTAAGGCGAAAATGTCTTTTGAATAAAATTACTAAGGTGATTTATTTTTAAATTGGAATTGAAGACAAAGTGTGTGGCTTAACTAGATTTAGTTGGTTTAAGTTTTCCAACTTTTAATATGATTGCATGCAAGCACGAGCAGTGTGCCTTTTTGGATCCAATAAACATGTTGCAATATATATGTACCATATGTGTATATTCACACCCAGAATGTTTGATAAAGCACAATAAAGCAAATTATCAGAAGCAATTGCTTTAAAGTTGAGGGGATGACATTTTAGGTGGCCCTGGAGATCCCCTTTTCGCTTAGTCAGAAAAGTGCACTGCATTCATCAGATCACTAGAGGGTGCAGGTCTCAAGGAAAAGACACCGAGCTGTATAGAGAATTAAGAGTATAATTCATGCAGTAATATCAGTTTATAGTCACCCACATTCACTTTCTTAGAGGATTAACTTTGTGTGAAAAACATTTATTTTAAATAGGTTAAGTGAGAGGAAAGATTAAACTTACTCAGTTCTTGCCAAGTGGAATCAGCAGCAGCTGACAGTCTGTAATGTGTGATAGGTAGTGTCTTTGTACCAGTGATTTGTAATACATCTCCTTGGTGACGACTAAACAATGGAAGCAGGTTCAGAAAGGGCTCACACAAAGTAAATTGGTGTGGCACGAACCCAGCTGGCAATCCCCTGCGGAACCATACTGCTGCTGAATAGACCCTCATTTATCTTGGCAAGGCTCAGTACAAAAAGAAGCCACTTCGAGCCTCTGGATTCTTTTACCCAGGGGGGCAAGAAATGGCGTCCCGCAGCGCTGAGCTCATGTTTCAGCCTCTCAGTGGCTCTCAGATTACATCACACACTTCACACAGGCAGGAGCAGTTACTGAGCAGGAGGCCCTTTACTGCAGATACTCTCACTATCTGAAGGAAAGCTCTGAATTATTAATGAACTGTTATAATGACCTTGTTCAACTTGATGGTCATCATCATGAGCTGAAGTCGACAAAGAGTGGCAGCAATTTCACAACTCTTTCAGGGAGTTTCTTGTTATTGCACCTTTAGTGTATGCCTTCAGTGATTTTTATAATCAAGCATCAAAGAAAAAACACAAAAATATAGTGTCAGAATAACATTTCAAACTATATTTATTACACGTTTTTGCAGACGCTTACATCAACACAAGACCTTGTCAGATGCGATACATTGCAGATACAATACTCTTACCAATGCTTGGAGCAGAGCCTTACTAAAGTTACAGCAGCTCAAACAGTAGAGGACCAGATTCACTACAACCCATGAAAAGCTGAACAAAAATCTCTCACACGGTTACACAGACAAACACAGGGACCAACACTATTCAGGAGCTAAAGCATAGTTTGAGGATGAGCTGAACTGTGGCTATTCTAGGACGTACTGTCCTCTCCCTACGCCACAGACCACAGACTTGGACCTTGGATATCAGCAGCTCCATCTTCTCTCCAACGGGGTAGGCAACCTAGCGTGGCGTATACTGTATGTGTGAGGATTATTATGAGCAATGAACACACAGAGGCCCAAGAAGGAAGACTAGTTCAGATGGGGTGTCTGAAGTTCTGGCCAGCAAATCGAGCCTTATCACCAAGCTCCTCTTCAATCCTGAAAGAACGTGATGATAGGTTGTTAAAGTGGAATTCTGCGTAGCTGTAAAACAGCAGAAGTAACATGAATGTTTTCATAGTGGACCCACCTGAGAAGCTGGTTGTACTTGGCCAAACGCTCAGATCGGCAAGGAGCACCTGTCTTGATCTAGGAAAGGAATAAATGAAACATAAGATCAAGCCTGTAATCTACATGCAACAATCAAGAGTGTTTTTTGAGAGCACAGCTTCAAAAATCTGAACAATGCAAAAAGTAGCTTTACCTGTCCAGTGCAGAGCCCAACAACAAGGTCAGCAATGAAGGTGTCCTCTGTCTCTCCAGAGCGATGGCTGACCATCACACCCCAGCCATTGCTCTGGGCCATCTTGCAGCTAAAAGAGAAGACTCATTATTGAGCTGCTACTTTGGTCAATGAGTTTTATTGCAGTGCTGTGCTGTGGACACTCACGCCTGCAGGGACTCTGTGACTGAGCCAATCTGGTTGACTTTAAGCAGCAGGCAGTTGCAGGCTTTCTCAGCCACACCCTTTGCGATGCGTTTGGGGTTGGTAACAGTGAGATCATCACCCACCACCTGGATGCTGGTACTGGCTGTAAATTTGGTCCATGCCTCCCAGTCATCCTGGTCAAAGGGGTCCTCAATGGAGACCACTGTTACGATAGGAATTCATAAATCATCTTCAGAGGCCAATTTGGTCAGTAATTATTATCTACAAAAACCTAAACCTGCACTCACTGAATATTTTTGTTAGCCACTTGAGGGCAGCAGAAACAAGCTGCTAAATGCTCCACTACTTTGTGTTCATCAACTGGATGCTAGCTTTGACAGCTGAGTACTCTGAATTTTGCACACACACTAAATTTTGTATACAAACTTTGCACAGAGTTGCAAATGCAGAATGTAACTTATTAATTTATGATTATGGGGTTGAATTAATTAAAAATAGTCTAGTCCAAGTGCACAAGTCTCATCATGCTTCAGCTTTTGCTTGCTCTACTAAAATGATGTCCATAATACATTTAAATTTCATGGAGCAGCACCCATTGAACTTCAAAATTATTTTCAGGCTGTAGGTAGAATGCTAAAAACCCACCAGGGTAGTCTTTGACAAAGCTCCTGTAGAGGTCAGCCAGCTTGTCAGGGGAGATGTAGCGGCTGGGGTCATCAGGAGACTTGAAGTCTAGGTCATATTTGCCGCCCTTGTAGAACTCGGAGGCAGCTACATCCATGCCAATAACAATCTTGTCGGTGTAGCCGGCTTTGGCAATGGCATTCTTTAGCAGTTCCAGAGCTGATAAAAACATACAGTAAAAATGTGACGTTAGTTATTAATTATTTCAAAGTAATTATTTTGAAAAATGAGTCACCACCGAAACGCCTGCACTACTGGGACATTTGCCATTTCAGTACATTGCCCTGACACTGGAAACAGAGGCCGCAGTCTTGAAATTGTGAGGTCTTAATTTAGAAACCACATGTCAGCCTCCAGAGTGACATAAGTGAAGATACTTCTCAGGAAGGTATAAGAATCCATTGCTTTCAAGACACAACTTATGACGATCACCTTATAAATGTTTCCTTGATAAAAATTTATTCAGCAGCAGATTTACCTTGTCGTCACCCTTATTGTTAAATGGATACTATGACTGATTTCACACACCTTCTTTGTTCTCCAGGATGTTGGGGGCAAAGCCACCCTCGTCTCCTACGTTGGTGGCATCCTTGCCATATTTCTCCTTGATGACATTCTTCAGGTTGTGGTAGACTTCTGCACCAATGCGCATGGCCTCCTTGAAGCTACTAGCACCAACAGGCAGGATCATGAACTCCTGCATGGCCAGCTTGTTGCCTGCATGGGAGCCGCCATTTATGACATTAAAAGCAGGCACTTTTACAAATTACTAA
>VUQH01088879.1:2860-15958 GCA_015106775.1 Etroplus canarensis | reverse complement strand
GTAATAGTATAAAAAATATGCTCCTGAGCAGTAAAAGGTCATATTTGCACAATTTCTTTCAGATTTTGAAGGTGCAGCAATTAGGAATCAGTCTGTGTTTGGCCAGATATGAAAATAAATTCAGAATCAGAATCCTTTATTGATCCCAGGGGGGAAGTTGTTTGGGTTCCAGATGCTCCATTAGAAAAAAAACATGAATTTTGCTCTTAACGTGCATTCTGGCAAGTTTTAATCTGCGTCTGTCTTGTATATTGGCAGCACAGTGGTGCAGAAGTTAGCACTGTTGCCTCACAGGAAGAAGGTTCTGGGTTTAAACCTTCACAGCGCCCTTGTTCCCCACGTTAGATTAATCTGTGATTATAAACTGGCCAAACAAACAATGCAGGATGAAGCTTGTAGTGGTGAGTAAGATGAGCAAAGCACTTTACAAATGCCAGTCCATTCCAAAGTGTATAAATGAATAATATTAATAACCTTAATAATATAATGATGGGCATCCTGGTGCCCAATCTTTACTTTAAGGTACAAAATTGTCACCAGAGGTTTAAAACTCACCTCAAAAGGTTCAAACTACAAGAATACAAACATATACCCAGGAGTACAAATCAGCAAAATATGGCCTGTCCCACATAATATATATGTACAAAAGTATTGAGCCACACCTGTTAAGCACTGAACTGAGGTGTTTCATTCAGTCCCATTGCCACATAAAATCAAGCTCCTTGTCTTGCAGTCTGCATTTAAAAACATGTGCTCATGCTAAAGAACTCAATGAATTCCAGCATGGTACTGTAATGGGATGCCACCATTGCAACAAGTCAGTTTGTGAAATTTCTTCCACATGCAACCATCAATAGTGTTATTTCAAAGTGGAAACTTTGTGGAACCACAGCAACTTATTCACTAAGTGGCAGACTACATAAAGTTACAGAGTGAGGTCACTGAGTGCTGAGGTGCATAGTGTGTAAAAGTCTCCAGTCCTCTGCTGACTCAGTAACTGTGGAGTTCCAAGCCTCGACTGGTATTAACACCAGCACAAAAACGGTTCTCCAGGAGCTTCATTGCATGAGGTTCCATGACTGAGCTGCTGCAGGCAAGCCTTACATCACCAAGCACAATGCCAAGTGTTGGATGGTGTAGTGTATGCACACCATCCCCCTGGGCTCTGGAGTGGTGGAAACGTGTTCAGTGGAGTGACAAATAATTTCTCTGTCTGGCAGCCTGGTTGATCAGTAAGGGTTTTGGAAAATGCCAAGACAGTGTTACCAGCCTCTGTGGTGGAGGATGGGTAATACTATGGGGTTAGTTCTCTGGGGTTGCCTTTGGTCCCTTAGTCTCAGTGAAAGGAAATCTTAATGCTTCAGTCTAGCAACACACTTTGGACAATTCTATACTTCCAACTTTGTGGGAACATATTAGGGAAGGCCCTTTTCTGTTCCAGCGTGACTGTGCCCAATTGCACAAAACAAGCTGGATGAGTTTAACAGGCCTACACAGAGCCCTGACCTCAACCCCATCAACCAGCACCTTTGGGATGAACTAGAACAGAATTTGCAAGCCAGGCCCTGACATATAATTTCAGTGTCTGACCTCACAAATGCTTCCTAGAACTGTGAAAGCTGTTATAGCTCCAAACGGGCACCAGCTCCATATTGATGTCTATGTGTTCAAAATATTATATCATTAAAGTTCCTGAAAGTGTGATGGGTAGGTGGCCCAATACTTTTGTCCAAATACCGTACCATCTTAATCTGGCCCATGGAGCTCTAAAACGAGAACTAAGCAACTCCCAAACGTTATTCAAAGGCGCCATTGCGTTACTTAATCTCAGGGTGAATGACTGTCATGAGTCTGAATTACTATGGAGGGTGCTCCAGTTATGTATAATGTTTTCAATGATTAACCACAACACCTGCGTATTAATGAATGTGACTCTGTGTTTGTTTATAACAGTTATCAGTGAATAATAGTAAATATTGTCTTTGATCGTCAAACCATCTGACTCGATTCCCCATTAAAACAAAAATAAGCAAGTCAACATTTTCTGTCAAAGTTTATATTTTATGTAAAAAGCATACTCTGGAAAATGCCTTTTCCTGAGAGTGTAAATATAATATGTGTAAATATAGCACATATGAGGTATTTATGCGCATGTACCAATGATGCAGGTACAGTGGGTAATGTGTGTAAACCAGCTCACAAACTAATTAAATTAAGTTGTGGTTTGTCAGAGGTTGTTGGCTGCCACGTCCACTTTTCTTTCCTGTGCTGCTCCCTCACTCTGAGTCAGAATGCATTATGGGAATCATCACAGGATGCCGGATCCTGTCGGACAGCCTGTCCCTTCACTGCCACACTATGACAGCTGTGTGACAGGAGAAAAGCCAACATACAAACTTAGACGCGCATCTCTTGGTGCACAACCACACATTAACGTGGGACAAGCTGCCATCTCACAGTTTTACAAACACACAAACATCCAACCACCCGTCCACAGGAGAATGGAGTGACATGTTTGAGAGCAGCGCTGGGAGCTGAAATATTTTTTTTCCCCCTCCAAAAAAACTTCAGTAACAATCACAGAAATATACTGTATATTTAGCTACATTGCAGCTATTCTTGTTCAGGCTCTTCTCATTTCCGGGGCATAAAATTGCTGTTTTGTCAAAGCTGCTGGAGTCACAGAGATATGTATGAGATTGGACGCGGGGAGTGCTGTTTTAAAGATGAACAAAGCACGCAGAAGCGCTGGCTGTGGTGTTAATCACAAGGCCGTCGACTTTATCAGTCCTACTCCAGCTTCTTATTCAGTGTACAGAAACACGAGTGTAATAAAGCTTCTCATACAAATCTTGGCAAGAAAAGTCAAGACACATTCCCCCCTTAACTTAAACGACAACAACAGGAAATACATTCGGCATGTGAAACTTCAATTCAGAGGTCAAGCCCAACTCAACTGCTCCTAAATGTCCATGTCTAAATGCCACACGTGTCCCTCTAGTTAGCCCTATATCCAATTTTGTGTGATTTTTCAAACACTAACTGCAGCTCTCTCTTTGATTGTGGTTCTCAAAGAATCAGAAAAAAGTCACACTCCCAATCCATTTTCTTTAAAATCACTCAGTAACAATAAATTTAACATCAGAAGCAAACAAGGTAGGTCAGAAGCAGCCAAAAGGTTCAGAAAAAAGTACAAAAGGAAGTAGAAACAAATAATATCACTAGGAAAATTGCCTGAAGGCTTGATTGATCAGAAAATCAACACAAGCTGGCATTTGGGGGGAAGAAAAATAATCCACATACGTAGGTGATACGTGCATCTTGTATTTGAACCTCTTCTATGGCCTCAAGATTTACGAGGCACAGTTTGGTTTTCATCCTGATCATGGAACACTCGATTAGCTCTTTATCCTCGAGGGTGCATGGGAGTTTCCCTAACCAATTTACATGTGCTTTTTGAATCTGAAGAGCACATTTGACCATGTCCCTCAGGATGTTCTGTGGGGAGTGTTTTAGAAGTGTGGGGTATCATGCCTGTTGCAGACTAGCTGGTGGAATCTGCCAGGGGTGTCCTTTGTCATTTGCTCTGTTCATAATTTTATGGACGGAATTCTAGGCGCAGTCAAAGAGGCTGGAGGGTTCGGCAGTCTTAGGATATTGTCTCTGCTTTTTGCAGATGACGTGGTCCTGCTGGGCTCATCGAGCCACGACCTCCAGCTAGTACTGGGGTCGTTTGCAGCAGAATCTGAATTGGCCAGGATGAGAATTAGCACTTCAAAGTGTGAGGTCATGGTTCTCGCCCAGAAGAGGATGGAGTGCCCACTCTGAGTCGGGAACAAGTGAGGGGGTAGTAGAGTGGGACGTCAACAGACAGGTTGGTGCAGCATCTGCAGTGATGTACCGATCTGTTGAGGTGAAGAGAGAGCTGAGCACAAAAGTGAGGCTTTCAATTTAACCGTCAATCTACGTTCTTACATTCACCTATGGTCACAAGCTCTGGGTAGTGACTAAAAGAATGAGATCACGAATACAAGCAGCAGAATTGAGCTTCCTGCGAAGGGTGTCTGGGTTCATCCTTAGAGCTAAGGTGAGAAGCTCAGTCATTCAGGGGGGACTCAGAATAGAGCTGCTGCTCCACCACATCAAAAGGGCAGGCAGTTTGGGCATCTGACCAAAATGCCTGCTGGATACCTCTTAGGTGAGATGTTTCGGGCATGTCCTACTGGGAGGATGCCCCGTGTCAGACCCAGGACACACTGGAGAGATTACATCTCTCTGCTGGCTTGGGAACACATTAGTGTCCCCTGTGGAAGAGCTGGAGGAGGTGGCCAGGGAGGGGAGGTCTGGGTGTCTCTGCTCAGACTGCTTCCCCTGTGACCTTGTCCCAGATAAGTAGCAGAAGATGGATGGATGACCATATAAAGTTGAATTTCAGAGAAATAATGGTTCACAAGCTATCATCAGAAGACTGCTTTTTGTTGTTTTTCCCCAGTCACTCATGCCC
Source organism: Etroplus canarensis (assembly GCA_015106775.1). Classification (NCBI taxonomy): domain Eukaryota; kingdom Metazoa; phylum Chordata; class Actinopteri; order Cichliformes; family Cichlidae; genus Etroplus; species Etroplus canarensis. The sequence goes on along the minus strand of VUQH01088879.1, from coordinate 11,454 downwards.
TATAGTTGCTCCATGCACCACCGAGGCCCCACCCACAGTTTAAGAAGAACTTATCTATACTGAGTGTGAATCTGCACCTGTTGTACACAATGTGTCTCTCATGTCACACTCCAACAGAAGAAAGACGTGCGCATGCTGCGATTCATCCAGGAAGTCAACACCACCACGCGATCCTGTGCATTATGGGACTTGGAGGAAGAGACAGACTACATTGTACATGTCCAGTCCATCAGCATGTCTGGGACAAGCCCGCTGAGCGAACCGCTGCGCTTCCGGACGCCAAAGGAGGCCGAGACTCAGGCCTCTAAGAGTAAAGGTGAAGTGAAACAGTGGCACACAGACACACATACACTCAGTCAACATGTCCACACTTACAGGAAAAAAAAATCTGTATCTGTCTGTTTCGGAGACATAGCTACAGCAGGGACTTGGCCTTTTGACAGTATTGTGACTGATTTTGTCCAAAGACCAATGAAAATCAATAGAAACACAAACCATGAAATGAAATTTCACAAGAAAGTGCTCTTGAAGCCTGCCCCTTCTAACCACAACTCGGGAATAGAGGAGCCAGGGGGAATGCATACTTCACTGTGTATTGACTTGTCTTTGTGGGCCTCACCCTGCATGTATTCTGCACAACTGCACTGTAAACCAAAATGAAGGAAGGCATTTATCAGGCGCAGAGAGTAGGCAGTCGGAGCTGTGAGGGGTGGGGAATCGATGTGCTTTTGGCTGAAGCACCTCACCATCTATTCTTCCTCTCATTTACACTCATCTCTCATGTGAGCTGCACCTATACTCTGATACTTCGCAGAGCGTCGAGCCAGAAAGAGTCTAAACTTCTCTTCTGGTGGCAAGCTGGCTGGCAGAGGCATGTAGAACATAAAAACAATCATTGCAGAGCGGTGAGGCGATGCTCGCGCCACCGCTGAGGCCTAATTAGCTCCGGATGTGTTGTCTGTGTGTGGTTTGTGTAGTCGGGAAGAATTTACAGAAATCAATAATGGAACAGAAAAACAAGTGAGTTGTGTTTTTAACAGGCTTCTTCTTTTTGTGTTCATGCACATGCTCATTTCTTTGAGGTTTCAGGATGGATTTTCTCTCCTGCTGTTTTCAAAAGCCACAAAGATGGAACAGTAGCTCCAAAATAAACAGAAGTGCCTTATAACTGCGCAAACACACACCTTTACTGAGAGTGGAGATTAAACAACAGGAAAAGTATTCTCCCAGCAAATTATAACTTCTAAAAATCTTTAAATTCTACATAATCTGTCTTTCATATTTGTTACAAAGTTTTAACTTTATATATCTGTTGCTAATAATGTTGAGACCTACATTTGTATAAAACTGTACGTAGTTTCTATTAATGAACCAACAGTAAACGCAGCTGTTCCTGCACCAGGGGGCACTGCTCAGAGTTTCTGATATTTGCCAAAAGCAAGAGAATTCAAGGGATAGGGTGAGATGGAGGCAGATGATCCGCTGTGGCGACCCCTAATGGGAGCAGCCGAAAGAAGAAGAAGAAGAAGAAGCCGCCTTCTTAGATGTGAAGATTAAGTCATCAGAATCAGAATCAGAATGAGCCTTTAATTGTCACTTGCAATGTCACACATACATGTTACCTGATGTTATCAGTGAACATCTAATGAAACTGAGAACTTCTACTTTCTGGGCTTCCAGTTTCAGAGAGGGGCTCACTACATAGTCCAGAAAGGCTGGATCCTTATCAAGCAGTAGCCCAAATAAATGTCAATTTCATATTTTTCTTAATGCTTTTAATAAAAGGCATTAAAAATATAGTTCTCTTTTTAGATTTCTTATGGGTTTCAGCTTGCATTAACTGCTTAGTAACTGAAAAGTTGCTCTGTTTGGCTGAGATCAGGTAAGTGACTTGGCCATTGAAAAATAACCTTTTGCCTTGAGAAACTCTTGGGTTGCTTTTGCAGTTTGTTTTGGGTAATTATCCATTTGCACTGTGAAATCCCATCTAATGAACTTTGCAGCAGGGGGTAATAGAGTATGGGCCTGTGCACTTCAGAATTCCTCCTGTTTCATCTATCAGGAGTCACATCACCAATAAACACTAGCGACCGGTTCCATTGGCAGCCATACATGACCATGCGTCCACCATGTTTGAATATAACGTGGTATGCTTTGATTTATGAGATGTCCCTTTTCTTCTCCATGCTTTTCTTCTCTTCTCTTCTCTTCTGGTTTAAGTTCATCTTGATTTCATTCGTCCAAAGATTTCTTTTTCTTTCCACAACTGGGCAGGCTATTTAAGATATTTTCTGGGAAAAATCTAATCTGTCCTTCCTGTTCTTGAGTGTAACCTGTGGTTTGCCCCTTGCTGTAAAGCCTCTCTTGATTGTAGACTTTGACAATGATACATCTGCCTCCTTGAGCATGTTCTCAACTGGCTTAGCTGTTGTGAAACGTTTTTCTTAAGAAAAGAATTCTGTGATCATCCACTTTAGTTGTCTTCTCTGGTCTTCCAGGCCTTTTGGTGTTTCTGTGCGTGCCACTACATTCCTTCTTTTGGCCACTCCAAAAGTTTTTGCTAATAATAATGGCTTCCTTCACTTGCATCGGCATATCTTTGGACTCATATCGAAAGCTTTTAGGGAACAGCTGGCAAAGCAAGTACCTGGTATCAGCTCCAGATCTTTTATCTGCTTGTCACGGAATAATGAGGGAACAGGCCTCACCTGGCCAGAAAACTGCTTTTCAATCACTTGTCCAATTACGTTGGAGCCTTTGAAAATGGGGACTATGTATAAAAATGGCTGTAGTTCCTAAAAAGTTAATGCAATTCCTTTGTCATAGCTGAAAGTCTGCACCGCTCTACATTTAAGACTAGGCTTTCCTTTTTGATAGCTTATAGTTAGGGTTTAGTTATGCTTCAATAGGTTTAGGCTGCTGGGGGCTTCTTATGATGTGCTGGGCATTTCTTCTCCACTCCAATTTCTTCACCACCCATGCATTTATTTGTTACTGCTGCAGGTCATTAAATGTTGTCTTCTCTCTCCCATAGTCTGTGTCTCTCTTTGTTCTCCTTTCTCTCTTCTCTTTCCCCCCACCCCAACCGGTCAAGGCAGATTGCTTCCCCTCGCTGAGCCTGGTTCTGTTGGAGGTCTCTTCCTGTAAAAGGGGAGTTCTTCTTTCCTTTAGTCGCCAAGTGCTTGCTCATAGGGGATTGTGTGATTGTTGGGGTGTTCTTCTCTAAAACTGTAGGGCAGGGGTCTCAAACTCACAGCCTGTGGGCTGCTTCCGGTCCGTGATTTGATGTCAAAAATATGTACCTTACATTGTAAACATTTTCACTGTTTGATTTAAAATCCACTTTGGTGGTGTACAGAGGCAAAATTACCAAAAAAAAAAATGTCATTGTCCCAAAATTTATGGACCTAACTGTATTTTTTCCTGGCATTTACTTCATTTTTCTTTGGTCTTTGTTCAGATTAATCAAGCATCATGTTATTACTAAGTAGGTTGATGTGGTTACCCTTTATGCAGATCACATCTAGCTGCATCTTTGTATTCACTGTACAGCCAAGAGCATATTAGCAATCTTCTCATATAACTCCCAGCAAGAGAGCAAATTATTTCCCAAAAGGTCGAGAAGCAGAGGTCATCGCTGTGTACCAGAGTGCGACCTCCCGTTTGTTTAAAGTGGAGGCCTGTTAGAGGAACTCTGCCTCTGTTCACTCATCCATTCCCCAAAAATGTAGACTGTCCACTTATAAGACAAAAACACACACCCTCCCTAATTTGCTGAGAAGCAAACAAAGAAAAGCGAAATTCTCCTCCACACATTTCAAACTACCACAAAGCAAATATCCACAGAGAGCAGGTCTGATTTATCATCCTTCACGTGTACTCAACAACAACTTCACGGTTTAGCAGACATCCATCTCTTGTCTCATTTGCACTGCCTGCTCAAGGATGTTTAATTAGTGTAGCTGTCTTGAAACAATAAAAGCTTTTGATGGCAGATCAGAAGGTGTTCTTTAAGTCAACATTTTGTAATTTAGTGTAAATTTATTGTAGACAGGATTTGGGATCCAGTATAGTACCAAATGTAATTTTAGCTTCGAATGATCTGTTTAAATACACCCAGATATGTCCCAGGCTTTTATGATGAGGGGTTTTATTTTTCTTGACACTAGACAAATAGTCATCATTAACTGCATTAGTTTTTGCTCATAATCCTGCCAATTTCCCATCAGAAGAAACAGCTAAACTGTGAATCCACACAGTGGGAAATGCCTGACGGACAAAATGTGCTCAGAAGAGAGAAACACAGTTTGTCTTTTACTGCAGATAATTGCACAGGGCACAGTGTGTGGAGAGAAAGTGTGTCACGGTATTTCTCTTAGTTCTTTGTCTCGGTATGACAGGCAAATGTCCCGAGAAGAAAACAAGAGGTTTTCACCATTCTCACTCAGCTGCTCAGCCTTCTGTTCTGCCGTATCACGCTGATCTCAGTGGAAAGAGCAAAGGAGGAGCCTGAAACGCCGGATTATTCCGCATTTCTTCTCGTTTCCTCTTCCACGATGGGTTTAAGCTTCAGGAGATCAAAGAAAGAAAGCGAGATGAAGGGAGAGAAAAGAACTGTGCAACCTGTGCACAAAACAGCAGGAAGAGACGATGAATCAGAGGAAGAAAGGCGGGGGGAGACAGAGTGTGACTGACAGAAGAAGCCACGGCAGTACAAGAGAATGAGAAATCCTGAAAATTAAATTCTGCTGTCAAAAACACACAAAGTTCATCTGTTAGGCATAGGTGAACCCATACACCCTCTCAGTGCAAATTACAGACTCACAAACATGGAAAATAAAGAGCACTGGTGGAAAGGTTCATTGGTGTCCTCAGATCTAATAAAGGGAGATGCTTCTCTCTCTGGTCCTGCAGAAAAATTCTCAAAGATGAAAATGAAAGAAAAGTTTTCCTCTGTCACGGAGGATCTTGATCTGTACGTGAAGTCAGCACTGCAGTAAAAAAACTGAGATATTTCCCCAGATAGTGTTGCTCATCTGAACTGGAAAAGCAGAAAAAAATGCTTTAAGCCAGGTCACATAAGACAGAAGAAGACCCCCCCACCTTCCCTTATAGGAGTAGCTTAACACTGTTTTGTTAAAAATCAATCAGTTGCTTTCCTTCTGGTAATGAGATAAGAAAATCAATATCAGTCTAATTTTATGTGTTAAGTAAAGAGCAGAGTCAGGATGGTTTTAATTTTGCATAATACTTGAAACCATAGGAATGGCCCCACAAAGTCATAACAAGAAGTCTTCCAGAAATAACACACATTTAGGTCCATAAGTATTTTGACAGTTAACACTTTTTTGCTAATGTTGCCTCTGTACACCACCACAGTGGATTTAAAATCAGTCAAAATGTGACAAAAGTCAGACTTTCAGCTTTATTTCAAGGGGTTTGACAAAAGTATTGCATTACTGTTTAGGAAGTGCAGCCTTTTTTATACACAGTCCCCAATTTTCAGAGGCCACTGGACATCACCAAGCCTCTGCAAGGCCTTTACTGCAGCCACTTTCAACTGCTGCCTGTTCGTGGGTCTCTCTGCCTTCAGTTTTGTCTTCAGAAACTGAAAAGCTGCTCCACTGAGATTAGGTGACTGACTTGGCCCTTGAAAAGTATCCCCTTCTGTTGCCATGAGAAACTCAGGAGAAACACAACACTCATGAAAAGAAAAATGTACAGGTTCTATGAATGCACAATAGCCAGCGTTCCGACTCTCTCTAAAAGGTCTGATGTCTGGGCTCAACAAGCAACTGTGTATTGAGAAATCCATTAAATGGAGTGTAGCAGCTGAAAACCCTGAATTACTGAAGCAAGGGTGACTGCTTTCTATTGGTCGGTGAGTAAACAATGTTCAGCTGACACCCAATCAAGGAGCTGCATGGGCTAATATGATAGACTTTTTAGCACCAACTTGAAACACAATTTTCTTGGTGGAGGTAACAGTCAACACTGGTCACAGACGGATAGTTTTGTAGTATTTCCTTTCAGCCTCTAGAGGGCAGCATAAAACTCTTTTTTTAAGAGGAAAGACGAGTTGTCAAAGACTTATTATCTGCATCATGGCTGAACAGACCTATCTCATAATGTAGAATAAGCCTTCAAAAAAAATCCTGGATCCAGCTCAACTCCTAAAGTTAATCACTTCTAAGTTGGGCCAAGCCCCACCTCCGGTCAAAATTTTCACGCCAATCCATTGGTTACTTTTTTGAATGATCCTGCTAACAAACAAACAAATGGGCATTACAAAGAAACCAAACCAAGAAAGGGAGTTCTTTCCTTCCTACCATCGCCAGGTGCTTGCTCGTGGGAGTTTGTCAGATGGTTGGGGTTTTCTCTCTAATATTGTAGGGTCTTTGTTTGCTAAGTGCCTGTTGTGAATTGGTGCTATGTGAGTTAAATAAAATGGAAAATATAAGATGTGAATGGAACTTATTGAAAGTCGTGACTGATAAACTTGAGCTCGTTCAGTGGGCATCAGAGGTGTTGTACAGTGGCCAAGTGAGGCCAGCAAGCGACGGTGTCAGGCGCCCAGGGCTGCTGTACTTTGATTATTTAATACAAGACAACAGAGGCCAATCGATGAGCAGAATTGCTCGTTGCTAAAAGCCACTGGAGCGTGGGGTTCCTGCCACACTGGGCCTCCAAATGTCACCCGCTGCATCTAATAAGAGTTCTCCACGCTGCAGTGAACTTTATATCAGGCCTGTGACTTCCTCAGCACTCAGCAATATGAGGAAAAGTTGCTACGTGTTGTTTTGTTCAAGACATCTGCAGATATCTGTAGGCAGACTGCTGTACAGCACGCACTCTTCCTTTTCTTAGGATGGTGACAAGACTTCAAAGACTGAGGCTAGTGTAATGAAAGCCTCATATCTGGCCCCATATTTCTGTTCTCGGACTCTACTAGAGTAGCCTTTAATGATCCACATTTTTTTTAAAAAAAATCCTTATTCTCTTACACTGGGCCTTTGTGCAACCCTTCAGCTGAAGCAGTTTTAGCTCCCTTCCCCCCTATTTTAAGCCAGCTTTCTTCTGTTTGGCTGCTGTAATGCAGCATCTTGGTGGGGCTTCTGTATTGATAGCCAGAGCAGTGTGTGTCAATTTACCTTTACGGGGAGATGCACTCTCACTGACGTCTTAAAGCTACACATCCATGATGAGAATCTCCCATTCCTCAATATTTCACAGGTGCTCTACTGGATTGAGATCCGGTGACTGTGGAGGCCATTCGAGCAGAGTGAACTCATTGGCTGTGGTGTTCAAACAATCCTCAGTTGGTACTAAGATGCCTAAAGTGTGCCAAGAAAATATCTCTCACATCATCACCCCACCAGCAGCAGCCTGAACGGCAAGGCAGGATGGATCCATATTTTCATGTTGTTTACACCAAATTCTGACCCTACCATCCAAATTTTGCAGCAGAAACTGAGACTCGTCAGACGAGGCAACATTTTAACTGTTGTCCAATTTTCTTGAGGTTGCATGAACTGTAGCCTCATTTTCCTGTTCTTAGCTGACAGGCGTGGCACCCAGTGTAGTCTTCTGTTGCTGTAGCCCACCTTCTTCAAGGTTCAACATGTTATGGCTTCAGAGGTGCTCTTCCTCATACCTTGGTTTGAATGAGTTGTTATCGGAGTTGCTGCTGCCATACTATCAGCTCAAGTTGCTGCTGTGTAACTGACTGATAAGAGATTTGGTTTTATGAGCAGTTACACAGCAGCAGATACCTAATGAAGTAGGCAGTAAACACACACACACACACACACACACACACACACACACATACATACACATATATATATATATATACACACACACACACAGGGAATAAAATAAAAAGGGTAATGGGTGCCCTTCATTTTTTTTTGTTAAATCTAGTTTAAATGATGTTCTGTTAATTTCCCCCCAGAATAGAAGCAGTTTCCCACCTGGGATTAATAAAGGATTCTGATTCTTTTCTCTCTAGCAAGTGTTCAGAATCTTTCCTACTGGTGATGACACAAAAGAACGCCTCACTGACTGTGCGTGTGGGACTGTGTCTCTACAGTTTAAACCAAATGAAAATCATCACAGCACTGCCTGCACTCTGGGATCGGTGGTCACCTGGTTTGGTCAGGAGGTGCTGCTGCCCAGTAGCTGGACCTGTGGGCACAGTCCAGGGCGGCACACTATTTTCCACCTTGCTGTCCGCATATTTTTGTTTAGCCCTGGGGAGCGGAATGAGCAGAATTTACCCCTGCGCATACCATCTGGGGAGCTGGATGCTTGGCCTCTCCCCTCCCATTTGGGCTCCCCTCCTCCCCCCAGGGGGCCTTTTCCTGCTGCTCACACTGCCCTTCCTGGGGTGTTGGACAAGTGGCTGCTCCTGGGACACACAGCCAGGAGTGTGTATCCCAGAAACCTCCCTGATTGGGCCTTCCTGGCTGGGATGGGTCCCCTGCTGGGGTTTGGTGTGGATCCTGGACCAACAAGGCCCTGTGGCCTGTGTTCCACTCATGCTTGGGGTGGCTGGCTTCTGGCTGGGCTGACTGGCCACAGTTTCTGGGGCT
>VUQH01088875.1:0-17716 GCA_015106775.1 Etroplus canarensis | reverse complement strand
TAGGCGAGTGGCTCCAGCAGATCCCAGGTACAACATCCGAGATCTCTGTCCAGAAGAGCGCAGTCCTAGGAACAGCTAAGATACTGCGCAGGACCCTCAAGCTCCCAGGCCTCTGGTAGAGGACCCAAGCTTGAAGTACAGACCGCCCGCTGGGGCGAGAGGGGGATTTTTTTTTTTTTTTATATATATATGTGGTGCAGTGTCCTTCAGTGCCATTTCATTCTTGCTTCAGCCTCCCCCAACTTTAGGTACTTAAATATTGCTGTGTTTCATTTGCCTTTTTCAGTACTTTTAGATACATCACTTTTGACATTCTGAGTTTGCTTCTTTACCACAATTTCCCTTTGAATTGCTTTAAGGCAGCCCAAACAGCGAGCTGAAACTCACTATGTAAAGCTACATAAAGCTGAGACTCATCACTGCAAACAATCCCTTTCACATAAGTGTCATATAAATAGTGATACAATTATGACTAAAATGTTAAAAAAAAAACAATTGCAGGAATTAATTTCTTAAAGAATTTTAGCACTCAACTCTAACATCAGTCCACTCCTTCAGATTCATGCGGGGGTGGTGTTTGCTCAGATTTGATTACTGAGAATCAAACAAACCACCAACAGTTATCAGATACACCTTCAAAAGCTGCTGATTGATGCACAAAAGGATGTCGTTTTTCCCAGTTGGTAAGAATACAGAAAAAGATAAGTTCTGGGGTTCTTCGCTGATATGTCTTCTGATTTTTGTCACTTGAAAGATTTTGTGTGGGTTGTGACGTATAATCTGGTGCATACGTCTGCTTTCCGTGCCAGTTTCAATGGTTTCAGCTCTCCTTTTCGTGGAAGGGGGATTTCCCCGCTCGGCTTCAGTGCTCAAGCTTTCGTTTTCTCGATATTCAACGTATGACTGCTACGGGGTGGTTTTCCAAACGTGAAATAATCAGATCAGATAAGCATTAGCAGGAAGTAACGTAGGAAAAATCTTAAAAGTATAATGAAGATGAAATTATTTTCTGACAGTTTTTTAAAAACAGAATGATTGATGAGTTTATGAGACACGTTAGATGAAGGTGAGATAAGCACTAATGGCACAAAAAAAGATTCTGCAGTAGCTGACTGTAAGTTTTGATGTTGAGTTTGGCTCCACCTACTTCTTGTTTATGAGGCTTCTTAAATTAAAGAATAAATTTGATCAGCGCCTATCTCAGCATGGCGGGGTACGCCCTGCACGGGTCACCAGTTCATCACAGGGCCAACACAGAGAGATAGACAACCCTTCGCGCTCACATTCACACCTATGGTGCAGTTTAGAGTCACTGACTAACCTAACTGGCATGTTTTTAGGCTGGGAAGAAACTGGAGAGGAACCCACACGGGCACAGGAAGCAAGGTTATTATAGTTAACCAAAACTAAACTATAAACAACTAGTGGACGAGATGAAAACATTTTAGTGAACTGAAATAAAGATAAAAACTAAAAATTTAAAACTAAAATGATATACAGGAAATATCTTTAGTTTTAGTCTTTGTCAGTTTGGTCAACTTCGGTGAGCCAACTCGTGTTGAAACTCGGGATGTCAACATGACTGAGAGTCAACTGCCTTCACAAGGTAATCTGGGCATCTTAAATCTCCCCCTGACAAATACCATCAGTATTGAATGAATGAATGTACCTTTCGGCTGTTCCCTCGTATTCTCTCAAAGGGTTTGCCACAGCAGATTAATCCGCATTGGTAATTTGGCAGATTTTTACACCAGATGTCCTTCCTGACACAACTCTTCATGGTGAGGGGGGGGCTTGTGTCCCCACCTGGAATTGAACCAGGGACCTTTTGCTTATAAGGCAAATGTATAAACTACACTTAAGGACTGAAACGAATAAAAACTAAATTAAAAATGAAAATTAAAAAAAAACCTGAAATGAACGAACCAGTTCTTGAAACTAAACTGAAAACAAAAACTCAAAACAAAATGAAAAATAATAATAACTAATAAGTTAACAGAAAGCTATAATAACTACAACTCTGACTGGGAAAACATGGAGACTCCACACAGAAAGGCTCCAACCAGGTGGTGGATTTGAACCCAGGCCCTTCTTGTTATGAGGCAACAGTGCTAAACACTGCATCGCTGCGCTAGCCTTGAAATTTTTAATTTTGTATGAAGAAATGAAATGCCTCTGTGTGACCTTGACCCCACAATCTGGGCCTGCATTGATGGGACAGATGCACAAACATCCAAAATGTTATTAGTTCTTCTCCCCATCGCAGTGGTTAAGTCTATGAAATTTGGCTAGGGTCCAGAACCCTACGATGGTAACAAGAATTTCATCGATGCCTCTGTGTGACACCTGACACCACAACCTCAAAAATGTTAGCAAACCTTCTAGCCATTGTAGGTATTAACCACACAAAGTTGGGCGAAGATCCAGTAAACAAGTCAGCTCCTGTAGTGGTTTGTAAAGGATGGACGGGCAACCCGAAAACATGACGACTCCACAGGGCGGCATAAAAATGATCATAACGTGTTTCTTGTGTTCAGTAACAAGTTAGAAGTTACATACATTCCTCTGTCACCAGATTTGTTTAGCAGGAAAATAAAACAATTCATGGATGAACAAACGTACGTAGTTATTCCAGTTGTTGACTTTGGCAGGGCAAAATGGTCATGACTTGTCAAAAGGTGTAGTTCAGCATAAAAAAGGTCGACCTGTGTTGACGGCTTTGTTGGGATTCCGTCAGGACATGTTTACACTACAGAAGATATGTTGTCAAACCACCTCAGCAGGTGGTTGAAGTAAACCGATCTGCATCAGTCTTGATAAGCATCTGTATCTAATGGTGTAAACTCTCATAGTTACATCAAATGTCAAAATTTACAAACAAACAAAACCACAGGTAGATGTGAAACCTTTTGCCTGTGAAAGACAATATCTCCCACACCAGGGCTGACAACTTTGTGGGAGAACACCAAAGGGACTGATTTAGGCAACCATTTTAGTAAAATTTTAGCATTTGTCTGGTTCTGGTGAAAAGTCTTGTAAAAGGACATTCCAATTTTGTGAAGTAATAATCTGCGCAATTTTTGGATCCAGATAAACTGCATATAATGTGATCTAAGGTATAATGCACTTAAAAGGTCTGAATTTGCTGAAATACTGCTGTACAATCAGTGGTTCATTAGATAAAGCATACAGATGTAATCCAGACCAAAGTTGGGGTCAGATCTAGATGAACTCCAGAAACAAACTGATGTGCTGAAGAGTTTTGATTTTTCCTCATCATCACTGTGCATTACTCTTTGTGTTTGAGTGTCCCCCGTAGTGGTTTACACATCCGCCTTGTAAGCGAAAAGTTCCTGGTTTGATTCCAGACACAAGGCCCTTCTCACCATTGAGGGTTGTGTCAGGAAGGGCATCTGGTGTATAACCTGCCAAATTACTGATGGGGCTTAATCTGCTGTGGTGAGCCTCTGGGGAGAATAAAAGGGAGTAGCCAAAAGGTACTCTTAGCACTTAAAAAGATGGAAAAAGGACATGAAATATGTGTCTTTGTGGGCTTGGGCTTTGTTTGCACCTTCAGCTGCTCCCTTGTGTTCTTCCCCACAGCAGATTTATCCACATCAGTAAACTGGCAGTTTTTACACCAGATGCCCTATCTGATGCAACCGTCTGTGGTGAGAGGGGCTTGTGTCCCCAATTAAATTAAATTCATATAGCGCCAGTTTACAACAAAAATCGCTTTACACTGTAAGGTAAAGACCCTACAGTATTAGTGAGAAAACCCCAACAATCAGATGATCCCCTGTGAGCTATCACTTGGCGACTGTGGGAAGGAAGAACTCCCTTTTAACGGAAGAAACCCCTGGCAGAACCAGACTCAGGGAGGGGCAGCCATCTGTTTCCACCGGTTGGGGGTGAGGGGAGAGAAGTGAGAAAGGAGAGCAAAGAGAGACAGTTTATGGGAGAGAGAAAACATTTAATGACATGCAGCAGTAGCAAATAAGTTAATGGGGAGTGAAAAGAGGTGGGTGAAGAAGAAATGCCGAGCACATCATAAGAAGCCCCCCAGCAGCCTAAACCTATTGCAGCATAACTAATCCCTAACTATAAGCTTTATCCAAAAGGAAAGCTTTAAGCCTAATCTTAAATGTAGAGAGGGTGTCTGTCTCCTGAATACAAACTGGGAACTGGTTCCACAGGAGGGGGCCCTGATAGCTGAAGGCTCTGCCTCCCATTCTACCCACCTGGAATCAAAACAGGGACCTTTCACTTTTAAGGCAAACATGTAAAACACACCACTCACTTCTTTGTAGGTATAAAAGTAGACACTAAACTAATATTTCTCTCATAAAATTTCACCAGTTTTAACATTTCTCCCTGGAAGAGCCAGAAGTAGCTTTCACGTTTGGGCCAGAGAGCGGAAATTATACAGCAACTTCATACTCCTCTGGTGGTTTATACCTACCAAGTTTGGTGAAGCTTCTCAATATTTGAGTGGAGTTAATGTGATGATGTCACAAACCTAGAAGATCTCCACTTTTTTCAGGGAGGTGTAATAAATGAAAATCGATTAAATCAAAACAGGAGAAGATTGTTTGCAAACTTTTATTGAGACAAAAACAATAAATTACAAGAAATCTGGATAAATAAATATTCAGCTATTTATGTTTTACCTTCATTTTCATAGACTGACAAAAGATCAACAGCAGTAAGAAAACACGCTTAGAAAAGAATTTCTATGTTCTATGGCAACAAACTAAACACTGTTTACAGTCCCAACTGAGTTTAAATTGCTTTGTCGCGTGTTTTAGTAGCTCAAATTTCTCCGGTTTCAGAAACATGTCTGAGTTTTAGCAATTCTGCAGCATTTATGGTGACTTTTTCTTGTTGAAAAGCTGCAGAAAAAAGAATCAGTTAAGTCTTAAAACATTTCAGTCCAGAGGGGGGTACTATGAAGTAAGTCAGTCTTGACAAAACCTAAAAGCCCAGCCAGAGATAACGGTAAAAAAAGTACTTAAAGGCAACCAGTCTCACCTGCTTCAGTGAAGACATGGAGAAATATTAAAAAATGAACCATGAATAAAAGCAACAGAATAGTGGAGCTTAAAATAAGGTGAGAGAAATGCTGCAGAAAATTGTAAATGTAGTAAATTACATAAACTTAAGTTAATGTACAACTTAATGTTATAGGTTAATGTATAACTTGCTTTACACATTAACTTATAACCTTGTTCATAGGATAATGTATTTATTTTACATCTGCACATTAGAGCTTGTAAACTTTAAACTTTAAACACAGGCTGTGCACTGTAGGTCTGACACTGTCCCACGATGAACAAGCTGTGAAAATCAATTTTCCTGATGTATATGTGATAGATGCAGATGGACAGTGATCATAATCTAATCTCCAGCAGTGTAAAATGGACTTGGCAGGATATCAGGACTAAGCACATTACAAAATGTGGATGTGTTGTCTGAAGCTCTGCACAGCTTCGTCTGGCTCGATGGGTTTCGACGTTCAGCCTAATGTTTTCTTTGTGCTGAAAATCTTTATCACCGACCCATCACTGTGGTGCTTTTTACTTCTGATTTGAAACCAAAACAAACCAGAACTCTGGCTTTAGGCTTAACATACTTTGGTAACCCATTAACCTCGTTTCACAGTTTACCCCTCTGGAGATGTAAACTAAAAATGTCCCTTGCTCTCTTGTTCTGTTTTGAGCAGCTGTAGGGACTTGATGTACTAAAGCAGAGCTAACACTGATTGTGTGAAAAGGTCCTGAGGTCATTCAGGCGCTTTTCAACAGTCCTTTACAGCAGGTTTTCAGATGAGTGGGAGACCTAACCAAAGGGCGCAGTGGCATCGTTACAGTACTGCAGAGGCAGGACTTTTAAAAGGTGACGTTTAAGGAGACAAAGAGAGGTCTCTGAAAGTGTTAACAGGAGGTCAAACCTGTAAAGAAGAGCGTGTCGGTACTGAAGGTGTTTCGGTTGAGAAGGGAATAAAAGAAGAGTGGCTTTAAAAGCTGAGCCCTCTTCCAGATCCAAGACTGCAGCAGGAATATCAGGTCCACCTCCTGCAGGGCAGTGCTCATTTCATCTTTAGCAGCTCTACAGGCCCTTCAAGGAGGAGACCTTCTTCTTTCGAGCGGCCAACATCTCGTAGAACGGGTCTTTGCTGATGGCAGCTCTGTAGGAGAAGAGAAGGACGACTGTTAGGACTTTGTCATCGGTATGATCTTCTGCAGGAGTCAAAGTAAAACTGAGACTCACTTGATGCTGTTGATCCATTCGTCCTTCTCCTCTGCTGTCGGGGCAGAGATTCTGTAGAAAGTGTGGTTTCCCTCGACGACGCGGCCGTCTGCTTCCGTCTTGCAGGCCTTGATCACCTGATCCTTGTGGTTGGGGATGAAGAGCTCAAAGCAGTTCTGAGAGAGAGCAAGATCAAAGATGATACTGGAGGATGCAAAAGCAAGTTTAATGTGTTTCTGGTTTGACAAAATAAAAGATTTTAGAGGCTATAAAGCCGCCAGGAACAAATCAAAGAACCGATCAGCTGTTTTTGTTCTGTATCTGAGCTTGGCTGTACTCGTGCTAGCCGTTCTGTACAGTGTTCATCAATCATAGTGTAATTGTTGTGTACACTGTGCCACTGTACACGTTATTTGTTCCAGTGAGCAAAGATGCCTGCACGTGAGCCTTGCACATGTGTAATATACTTTTTAAACCTTTTTTCAAGACAAAGCCACCAAAAATTAAAAGGGGTTTTTAATCAGATTTGCTTGTTGATTCTATGCATAGTGTTGGTATCCCTGTGATGACAGATTTCAGTGTAACTGCCCAAACCAGAGCAATAATGACACAGTAGCTCATGCAGCTCATATTCTATAAGAATTCATAGCTTACTGTAAAGTGTGATGTACAGAAAGAAAGCGACATATTTTCTTTGCATTAGTTGGCTGCACTACACAAAATAAGAGAATTTAAGTTCACTGAGAACTCAAGGAGGCTCACAAACAGTTACATCCTGGAAAAATGAACCTTGTTCAGGAGTATTTTGACTACATGGTCAGTGGTAACAATAGCCATAAAAAGCATGAAAATATGTGAATGCATCGGCATTGGGAATCAAGTCCTCTCCCCCTGTGATCATGACTAATAATGATCACTACCATCTAACAAGGTACAAGTGATGTGCAACATGTGTGGCAAAGTCATATTTCAAGCTGTCACAGCATTATCAGCAGTAAGTCAACCATCTAAAAGAAGAGAACTATCAAAAATCAGCCAGCACAACAGGATCAGTGACAGTGAAACATTGTGTAAAAGTGAAACACTGTGAATTGACCTTTAAATTTTACACTTGTAATAAAAGGAAGTCAAGCTAATTGGTCTATTATCACCTGTGCCATGACCCTAGTTCTTACTCAACCCTAATCTAGCTTATGACATTATTCAACGGGAGCAGCCGAAAGCAGAAGAAGAAATAAGCCTAATGGTGGCAATTATGTATAGAAGGCACACAAACACTTATTTTATGAACATTACAAATTATATATTATATAAAACTCTTAGGAGTAGCGATTCTTGTGAAAAAGGAAAAGTGCCTGTAAGTGTTACAAATATGACCTTGATCTCAAACACAATTTGAGTTTAGAACCATTAGATGATCATCGTGCACAAGTTTCACTAAAATCCAACTAATACTCCAGGAGGAATAGCAATTTTTGGCAACTGTGCATGGATGGACAGATGGACAGATGACAGATGCTTTCATTGGTCCTTCTGCTGGATGAGCTCAAAACAGCATCACTGCATTTCAAAGATGCCTGCAGTGTGGCATTAGTTGCTTCTAGAAGGTTTTAACACAGTGCTTCAGTAAATCTTCTTTATGAAGTTTAAAATGTTGACTTGTTGAAACTTTCTAATCATTTTAGAGGCTCACTGACATAAATTTGTCAGTGAAATTCAGTTCAAAACAACTGAATATTACACCCTAACATTTTACTTTGCCTCAGTTTTAGTTATGTGCATTTTAAAGTAGAGTTTAAACCAATTACTGGAGGTCTGTTTTAATAATCAATGAAGCAACTTCTGTGATAAATGCTAAATAAGGCCTGGTATCAAAAGAAAATGGCTATTTTAGAGACAGCACTGCATGTTTAATAACTGCTTCACTTCTTAAAATATCCTGATTGGAGATATTTCTGTCATCTATGTGGGGGTGTTTTCACCACCTTTTTCTGAGACCTTAAATGCATTCAATCACATGACAAAACCAACAAGAGAGACCAGCAGTTTACCGGTTTCTTTGAGTCCTCGACTTCTCTGATACTCAGATTTTCCAGTGGAATAATCCCTCTGGGTTCTTTATCCTGTTAAACATCAGAGAGAAAATAAATTAGTGTGTCTGTGCTCTAGGCCTGCATGCAGTTTTAGCCAGATGTCCGTTTTCATACTGAAACAGGAAGTACTCACAGTGGTGTACTCAAAGTAGTAGAGGCAGTTATCGGTGAGAATAAACCAGCGCCTCTTCCAGGTCTTCACTCGTCCACCTGAGGATGGATTACATGCGAGTTATGGCTTCTGCTGGCAACTGAGTACTGATATTTACATGGACACTCTAGAAGCAAACTGATGAGACAAATCACCAGGTTAACAAGGCCTACTGACTACAGCAGTTGAGGTTAAAATGTTGGTCAGTGGCCAGTTCAAGGAGTCCAGCAGTTAGAGGCAGATGTGAAACAACAGTGTTTTCACATCAGGACATGATAGCATTAAAGCAGAGGGTGAAACAGATATAAAAACCAATGATTTAGCTTCTTTCTGACTAAAACTGTTATGGGAAGGTGAATGCACGCAGCCAGTGGCAGTAAGAACGTGGAGGGTTGGTGGTGGGGGCAGCTCAGAAGCAAAGCACTGCATTAAAGCTGGTGAGTGTGAGGGTACATACCTCCTGCAGTCAAAACCATGAAACACAAAAAGACAAGAAGAGTGTCAACAGGAGAATAAAAACTCAGTGTCCAACATTTCTGTCAAGTTTATTCAGTTTTAACATAAACAAGTCTGTCCTCTTCTTGTTAAAGCTGCTGTTACACATCAGTTCCACCAGAAGGCCGACCTGTTTAAAGAGATTTAACAGGAGGAAGGAATAAATGAACACAAATTCACATACCAAGTTTCAGCAGCCATCCTTCTCTGTCGGGGTTGAAGAAGGTGTGAGTGAGGTCGTTCCCGTCATCCTCTGGGATCTTAAAGGGTTCGTTCTTGATGCTGTCGTACAGATTCTGCACAGAGCGAGATTATTTAGAACAGGGGTGTTATCCGTTATCTTTATCTTAACTTCTGTGTTGTGCCACTATCCACTCATGTTAAGTTGTGAAGCTGTGAATTGTCAAAACAAACTTAAGTAAAGGCAACAAACGTTATGAGAATTCTCCAACAATACAATGGAATATGCGTAAAAGTGTGGGACACTTCGACAATAATGAAATAAAAGTAAATTTTGCTTACAAGGGATGTCAAACTCATTTTAGTTCACAGATCACAAACAGCTCAATCTGATCTGAAGTCGTCCAGAACCACTGAAACTGTTGCATAATAATGTACACTCATGAACTGTTGTGAAGTGGAAGCTTCTAATAACAGCTGAGACGGATGTCATTTAACTGAAGAGTGTTTACTTGTTGAACTGCTGCAACTGACAAGTAGCAAAGGAACAATGCATTCTTATGTCACATGGAACAGTCAATTCATCAGTAAAACTAGCGAACTAACTAGATTACTTCCTGCAATTCAAAATAAAACACTTCCTGTCAACTTCTTTCACAATAAAACCAAACAATTGCCATTAGCAGTTAACATTTCCTTAAACGCTTACTGTATTAAATGATAAGAATGACATGTGTAAATGAACTTGATAATATGAACAATCATTCAAACCAAAAACAGTCACAACACGAGCCACTTCAATAGCAACGCAAATAATCAGCTAATCACGTGAATCTGTGGTTTTCAGAAACTGCTGATCTACTGGGATTTTACTGCTCAAACATCTCTAGGGTTTACAGAGGACAGTGTGAAAAAGAGAATATATCCAGTAAACGGCAGCTCCCTAGAAGAAAATGCCTTGTTGAGGCCCAAGGTCAAAGGAGAATTGCCAGATTGCCTCAAGCTGATAGGAAGTAAACAGTAAGTCAAATAACCACTCATTACAACCAAGGTATGCAGAAGAGAATCTCTGATGCACAACATGTCAAACTTTGAAGCAGATAAACTACAGTAGCAGAAGACACACCAGATGCCATGCCTATCTGACAAGACCAAGAATACTGAAGCTACAAATCCACACAGGCTCACCAAAACTGGACAACAGGAGATTGGAAAATGGCTGCCTGGTCTGTTGAGTCTTAATTTCTACCCAGAATTTGACAAAATCAACATGAAAGCACGGATCCATCCTGCTCAGGCTGGTGGTTTTGGTCAGGGGATCATCATTTAAACACCACAGCCTTCCTGAGTATTGCTGCGGACCATGCCCATCCCTTTATGACCACAGTGTAACCATCTTCTGATGGCTGCTTCCAGCAGGATAATGTTCCATGTCCCAAAGCTCACATCACCTCAAACTGGTTTCTTGAACAAGGCAATAAGCTCACTGTACTCAAATGGTCTCCACAGTCACCAGATCTCAATCCAATTGAGCACCTTTGGGATGGAGATTCACATCATGGATGTGCAGCTGACAAATGTGTGAGGCATGTCAACATGAACCAAAATCTCTGAGGAATCCAGCGCCTTGTTGAATCTATGACAGGAAGAATTGAGACATTCCAATGCAAAACTAGCAAGGTACATCTTATAAAGTAGCTAATGAGTGTATTTTTTTTTTTATTCTAAATTGTCCTGTTCTTTAAGTGTAAAAGAGCAGATGAGCAAGATATTTCCAAAATAGTTTAATAGCCTGAGATGAAAAGTATGTCAAATTCCAACAATATCTCGGCTTTTCCACATTCACTGACTCTGCTGTCATTAGAGGTGCATGACAATTTACAAATAACAGCAGAAAAGTAAAAAAACCTTAATATTTTCTCTCTTTTAACACTTGTCGACATCTAAAAATATTTTAAATTTTCCAGACCTTTTCCCTTTAGTGTAACGCTAGCATTATAGCACATGGAAGCAGCACTGAAACACTGGGAGTAATCACTGACTTCACTTCAAATTTAAAACTCTCCAAAAACTATCCAGTTGGGCCAGTTGGACCCTCAGACAGGCTGGTTCTGTCCCCTGGGGCCACATATCTGACACTCCTAATTTAGAGCTCAATTTAGAGCATGAATAAAGAAGCAGTGAGCGGCAAATCAAATTGAAACAAATTATTTAGTTTATGAAAATATCTTAATAGGCTCTATCCATTATTTGAAATTCTGAAATGTGACTGTCAGTGTTGTAATGAGTCACACAAGGTTTTTCCCTGAATATGTTTAAGTTAATGTGATCCTTTTGAGCATTTCAGTTTGAGTGCATAGCCACTTTTGAGAAATCTTCTGCAGATACAGCAGAAGCGAAAAGTCATGCATTTTTTGCTCAGTCCTTTCAAAACACAGACTGTTACTGCTCAGACTTTTGGCTCCATTTGTGGTTGAATCTGAGGTGATAAGGTCATTCTTTCTGCAGCTGCACTGATCCTGTTAATATTAGCAGGAGCACATTAATATAATGCTTAACCAGAACAACTGTAAGTGCACAAACAACAGCTGCAAGTACCCATTATCATATAATGCATCATAACAACCACAGTTACCATATTCTGACAGCTGGTTCTTTTCATGTTGCTTAAATGTTCACCAGAAATTTCAAGAACTGGAATACAGAGTGCATTTGTCTCTCCATAAATTGAGTATCGTGTGTGCTGTTTACCGTGTAAATTAAATGCTTCACCTGGACTCATCCCTCAGTCTAAGCTTCCTCAACACCTGGTGTACACTTGTTGTTATTGCATGGTGAGTATATCACACAGGAAGATGAGTTGTATTTATCTGAGTTATTTCAGGAACCTGAACTTCACTCACTCTGAGCAGGTCCTCTGGCAGGTCTCCTCCATCATTGATTCCTCGGTTCATCGCAGTGAATCTCTGAACGGAGGGTTTGTCCTTCACGTTAGGGTTGTGTAGGCTGGTGTTCAACATGATCACAGCAAATGACAACACATAACAGGTATCTGAAAACAGACACAATGTGTGTTCTTTTTCAGGAACAGTTTGTTAAAACAACCACAGTGAATTTAAAACATTTCTTTTAAGTGTGGCTAAGTGTATATGAAAAATGACTTTCATATTAAACACTTCCTACCCTCAAATAACCCTACAAGACAGAGCACAGTGGCTCATCTGCTAATCAGAAGGTCTTCCAGTCCACATGTCCAAACATTTTTGATCAAGGAAATGAATCTCAAATTGCCCCCTGTTCCTCCACTGGCATGCGAGTGTGTGACAGATAAGAAGTGTTGAATAAAGCTCTGTGCTGAATGTAGCGCCCTTGACTCCTCAGTAAGAGCAGAAAAGCCTGAAGAGGGAAACTAACATGAGCTCACACAATAATAAATATAATGTAAAACTGGCCCCAGCTGCGGGCAGAGACAATTAAATAAATTTTTGAAAACGGTTCTAGACTCCTATCTGGCAAAAAGAAAAGACAAGACATCATTCCTGTTTTGGCTCAGTTGTACTGGCTACTTGAGAAATAGAACTGATGTTAAATTTTATCGGATCAGCTCCACAAAATACTGCAGATCTATTAACTCCATACTTCCTCAAGTTCACTGATGTCATCCTCCAAATAACTCAGTCCTCCCTCTCGCCTCTAAACCAAAGGCATCTGGGCTTTCTGTTATTGACCCAGGCTCTGAAATAATCTGCCATCCCACATAAAGTAATACTTGATGATTTTAAAATCAGACCTAAAGACCTATTTTCATTTACCTTTATAATTAAGTCTGGGTGCCTCAGGGTTTTTTGCCAAGTCAGCTGTGAACGTTGCCTCACTGCTCTTTTAGTCAGCTGTTGTTTCCAGTTGTAGATTTTATTTATTTATTTTTAATGTATTCTCATTTTTATAACTTTATTCTGGGTTTTTTATTTATCTATAAAATGTTTTATTGAAAATTTTTCTTTGCTTTTCATTTCAATCATGTTTGCAAATGTGGGCTTTATTTTTTTATTTACATTTTTTGAGAGTCAATTAGAAAACACAACAAAAGTGGCTTGATTTAAATCCAAAATAAGAAATATGCAGTAAACTGAGTTAAACAGCTACTGGTGCATTTCTCTGTTTGATGGTAAATTTTAGAAGCCTCCACACAGCACTGCATGTGGCTGGAACACATGCTGTATAAAAGACATTTTGCCACTGAAATCTTTTATTGTCACTCTGTGTCTGTAAACTTCCACTTCTAAGTACACTCACATACCGGTGCTCTGAAACACTCCCGGGTTGCAGTGACAGTATCGCTGGGCGAACGCCTCCATCATACGATCGATCTTTTGGGCCTCGCCAGGCAGCCTGAAGCTCCACAGGAACTGCCTGAGAGCCTGAACCAAGTTCAAGTCTGTGAACTCGTGCAGCTCCAGGAAGGCATGAAGCACCTCGATGTTGAAGTCATCTCTGCACGACACGAAATCCCACACACAAACAGACACCCACGTGAGCATGCACACGGAAGGCATAAACAGAAGTAAAAAATTCTATCAGCTCTGTTCAGCTCAAAAGTTGTGAGATGTGAGAAGCAGATTAAAGGGTGGCTTTTTAGAACTGCCAATCCACTTTACAGATTTCCCCTATTTAAGAAGTGGTACTCGGGGTCTTTTTTTTTTTTTACTTCAGAGGAATAATCCTTTTTAACAGAAGAAAACACCAGGAGTGATTAACAAAATAAAATGCAGTTTGAGGACCTGATCACCTGTCGTGATACAGTGAGTACGGAAAGTATTCAGACCCCTTTTAATTTTTCACTCTTTGTGTCATTGGAGAGACCTGAAAATGGCTGTCCACCAACGTTCACCATCCAACCTGACAGGACTGGAGAGGATCTGCAAGGAAGAATGGCAGAGGATCCCCAAATCCAGGTGTGAAAAACTTGTTGCATCATTCCCAAGAAGACTCATGGCTGTACTAGCTCAAAAGGGTGCTTCTACTCAATACTGAGCGCAGGGTCTGAATACTTTCCATACCCACTGTATTTATATTTATTTTTTATATTTATGTATATTTAACGGCATGTCTGCAACTGAAGTAATTTCCGTCTGGGGATTAATACAGTATTCTGATTCTAATGAGCAGATAGGGTGTTCAGATCAGAAATTACAAACAACACTTTGTGACAGTTCACTCTCAGTCATGTGGACATCTTGAGTCAACGAACAGAAGCACCAAAGCCTCATCAGACAGGTTGTCTTACCAAATTTGGCCAAATTAACAATCACTAAAACTAAGGACATTTCCTGCATAGTTTTATTTTGTTTTGGTTAGTTTTTCGAACCGACAAAATTATATTGGCTAGCTTTAATTTTTTACCAGAATTGTAGTTTTTATTTCAGTTAACTGAAATTATTGTTCTCATTTAGTTTTAGTTAACTATAATAACTTTGTGCTGGATTACTAACTAGGCATAACGAGCAACTCCCCAAGGGCCCAAGAACTCTATAGGACCCCAAAGCAGATCCCCCAACATGTCATTTTTGTCTGCTTGATCAGTTTAATTACGTATTTATATCTCCCAGAAAGTCAGGAGGTAGTAAGGCTTTGACATGGGCACTGCGTCTGCTATAAGATATGTAACTTATTTCAACAACTCATAACAGATTTCAAGAATCTTCACCAAACTTGATACTTCTTGTCAAAATTTATTAAAAGGATTCAAAAGACCATTAAAGACAAGTTAGATATTTTACCCCTTTGCAAGGCGTTGTTACAGGCTTAAACAAATCTTTATTTAAAAAGTTTATCAATCAATTCATATGAGCCATTGCACCATTTTGTCATTTCCTTAGTCATCTGCAACAGGGCAAGCACGCCAGTGTACAGTAATCTACCACAAGAAAAAAAATGCATATCACATCATGTGTAAGCCTGCCCTGTCTGCTGGACTGGGGTTTGACCTGAGTGAAGCAAGCAAACAAATATTAAACCAGCATACAAAATGAAAAAGAGAGGGAAAAAACAGTCTGCCCCAGGGCAACAGCCATGTAATTTTGCCTACTGCCAGCTCACTTGCCAGGGCGGACTAGACGAAGAATGAACCTGGGATAAAAGTACATCCACAGCAAAGGCAGCTAGTGGAACACTGATGCTCTGCAGGGGAATGCAGAAATAAATAGGTTAAATTTAGGCAAATCTAAACAGAAGGGTCTTCAGCTGCTTTTTAAAAATTTGCCACTGATTCACCGTTCTCAGTTCCAGTGGGGGACATCTCCAAAGTCTAGGAGCAACAACTTTGAAAACACAGTCCCCTTTAGGTTTGAGTCTAGTGTGAGAGACTGCCAGCAGAAACTGATCAGAAGATTTCAGAGTCCTGTGGCTTAAGAAGTTCTTTAATATAAAAAGTTGCATGAACATGCAGTGCTCTTAACAGTAACAAGGATTTACAAGAACTTGGTAGGGTTATACCCTCGAGAGTAGCATGTTGCCATTTAATTTAAGCTCCTTGACCCAACTATGAATGGAACTTCTGGATTTTAATGTGAAAAACATTCTTATGGTAATTATATTATTGTATGTATGAGACAAATATCACTTTAGTGTCTAATTTTATGCCTGTGAAGTAGTGAACAACCCCCAAGTCAAGATGTCCAGAAAGAATTTTTTTTTTTAAATCATTTTTTAATATACTATAGTGATGTACAGTAATCATGAGGGGAATTCAGACCACATGGCCACATCTGGACTGGCAACATCATCTGGAGCTGAACCAGACTTTGATCTAGATCACAACTTTATGCTTTATCTCATGGGCCACTGGTTGTACAGCAGTATTTAGGAAATTTAGACCTTTTGTGTAAAATTTTAATACATTAGATTCTGTCCAGAGTTCACCTGGATCCAGGGCTTGTCCATGTTATTACTTTGCAGAACTGGAATATCCTTTTACAGGGCTTTTCACCTGTACCAGCCAAATTTTATAATTTGTGTAAAAAATTGACCCAAGTGGCTGCTCGATTCAGCCTCATTGAATGCTGATCATACTTTGCAGAGTCCCAAAGGCGTTGGCCATGGTCTGGGACTGGTAGATATGAATTATCTTTCAAATACAAAGGTGTCTTGTCTAATTGTTAGAAGTTTTTGCCTCTTAAATAAAACTATCAGCTCTTCCTCCTCCTTTCTGCCCTTGAAGAGTCTGTCTTCAAAGTTATGCTATTACATTCTGATTTGTTGCAACTTTGTATCAATTTTTCTATCTCCAAAGATGTAAAACCTCAGGCAATCACTGGTTTTTATAACCACCAGTCAAAATTCAAGAGATCTTGCATTTTCTGTTACAGTATATTGTCCAAACTAATAAATATTTATAATTAAGAAGCTGGTACCACAGAATTTTGTGAACTTTTGAATTCAGTTGATTGAATAATCAACTTTTCTTTTCAACTCTAAAATAAGGTGTGGTTTTTAGCTGTCTGAGGAAATGGTAAAACTGATAAAAATAGAGTGAGTCATTAGGCCTCCTACCCCCACAAGAAGCCCTGTGGCCCCCTAAGAGGTTAATTCAGACACACTATTAAGTACTCTTGTGCCATCCTTACAGGCTGTGCTATGGCGTCGGCATCTGCCAGTGTGGATTCAAAGGCAGAGCTGACTGCTCTACTTGAACAGTGGGAGAGGGAGCAACAAGGCAGCACACAGGAGCTGGTCAACATCCTCACCAAGTAAGCAGCTTTGTATGTTGTTTATTTCAGTGATACCCAGCTCTTTCTTTTCGAGATAAACCCACACAGGCTTTTCAGATGTTTACCATTGCCTCGTTGTTGATACCAACTCTGTTTAGAGAATGTTATAATTCATGTTCATACAGTTGATCAGTCAGTGTTTTGTATTAGCATTTGAGGCAAAAGATGGATTCTTCAAACATGTATCATCATATTTAGCTAAATAACACATTTTTCATTACCTCAAGATACTTACCTAATTTGTAATTATTTAAAATTACTAATCTTGTACATAATACTATTAAAACTGTTTCCATTTCCTTTACCAATAAAATTAATCTTTCATTCTTCTTGGCACTTTATCCTCTAATGTAGTTACAATCTTTTTGTTTTTTTTTTTAACTTTGAGCTAGCTTTTTATTAGTTTTAACAAGCCATTTGGTCCAATAATTTTCAGCTAATTTTTACTTTTAGCTATCCATTTCAAATGTTCATTGCTTTTGGCTAAGTGGTTAGACATTTCCGCTTTTCGCTATCGAGTTTTCATCATTCAAGCTTGCTCTCTTTTTAATCAATTTGTAATTTTTTTTTTTTTTTGAACAAAAGTTAAAGTGGGCTTGTAATGCTCATTTCCTTTGGCCATTATTAATCTAAGTCTCCCACAGTCTTAACAGCATATACATGACAGGAAAAAAGAAAAAGTTTAATAGGTTCACTTAACGTGGATCTTTTCATGCATCCGTTGGAAACTGGCCCTGCTTTGGAATCACTGGTTTATGCAGTGTAACTAGGATGATTTG
>VUQH01088873.1:29416-43896 GCA_015106775.1 Etroplus canarensis | reverse complement strand
ACACACACACACACCCCACCCCCCGGAGTGTGCATATACGTTTTCAATGAGTCAGGTCATGGCAGTCTTAAGTGCTTGACTTGAAGGCAACTGGACTTCTTTTTAGGTTCTTGAATATGTTTCTTTACCTTTTATTCAAAAAGGCTTATTTTAATAACCTAAAAAAATCCAGTTTTTTATATTCAAGCACTTACGATCCTCCTGAAATAAGAACACATCCCTTCTTTAAAAGTGGGACCACCACCCCAGTTTGCATCTCCAAGGGTACTTTTCCTGACTTCCATGAAATGTTGCAAAGGTGCGTCAACCAGAACAGCCCTATAACATCCAGGGCATTAAGGACTTCAGGGTGACTCTCGTCCACTCTAGGGGCCCTGCCACTGGAGAGTTTAACTATCTCAGCAACCTCACCCCAAGTGATTGCGAGGTGTCCCTTTTGTTCCCAAAACCTACTTGGTCCATGGAAGGCACATCAGCGTGGCATTGAAGAGATTCTCAA
Organism: Etroplus canarensis; assembly: GCA_015106775.1. NCBI lineage: Eukaryota > Metazoa > Chordata > Actinopteri > Cichliformes > Cichlidae > Etroplus > Etroplus canarensis. The sequence goes on along the minus strand of VUQH01088873.1, from coordinate 43,397 downwards.
ACTAGTCTCAGTTCTCAGTTGAGGTTGGGAGAAATACATCCTTACCATGTTCAGTGTGGGCAGAAAGCCACTTCCTCAGCACCTGAGTTGTCGGATGGTTTCCCAGAATCACCTTGAGGCCAACTGAAAGTCTAGTTCCGTGGCCTCACCGAACTCCCCCCCCACACCCGAGTTTTTGCTTTATGACAAACACTATTGAGTTTAATCAACAATGAATCCTATATATTAGGATAAAGAAAAGGTGTGTAACAATTGTTTTGTACAGTAACAGGACAATGCAACACAGGAGAAGTTTCCCACTTAGCTTTAACTTCACTGCCCAGCATGTGTCTGCCACTGTCATTGCTACATCCAAGTGAACTTTGTTGTCATGATAATGATCCTCAGGTATAGAGTATATACACTGGTCTCCAAGTTGTTGTATCACATATATGGCATAAATTAGTACCACTTAAGTCATGACAGTCTTGTCTTTGCCTCTTCACTGTCTTGCCCCTGCTAGTTTGCACATGAAATGTAAGAACACGAAAAAGTGACCAAAATAATGCTGATTTCACTAAGTCAGACTGAGTCCAGATATAGGTATGCATTTATATGTATTCTGAGAGTTACAACTCAGAGAAAAAGTTTTTTATTGATGTTAACTCAAACTCTGATTAGTTATACCATTAGTGTCACACATAGGGTCTACTGGTCAGAACTGGCCCACCAAAGACCCCAATCTGACCCACTGCATGGCTTTTCAGAGAAATTTCAGAGAAGGAAGGCATTTTTTTCTGGACCATTCACTGCATTTTGGAGTAGGAAGTACCGTACTGCAGGTTGTTACAAATGAATGGTCTCATGAGAATGTTTCATTAAGCCTCAGTCACACAGGCCTAGAGATCGGTCAGTGACCCCCCCTGGCAACTCAAAATCCTTGCAACCTCCAGCAACTGCTAAACAATGGAAATTCAAATTTTCGGGTGGCTGGTGACTGGTCGTGCAATCGTTCACTGAATGATCCATATGAGTTGCTGACCACTGGCTCACGGACCACTCACCAGCTTATATAGGCTACTTGAACAAGCTGATACATAATTATTTAAAGAAAATATTACATGTCAGTTATGTTTCATAGGCACTGCACATCAATATAAACTGCACACACACACACACACACACACACACATATATATTTTTTATCACCCACCAGTAACTAACCTACTCCTTGGATTTATAAGTTGTGAATTTTCTGGTCGTAGAACGACTCTGTTCGGGGGGAGAGCATTGCCTCTGGCTCCACCCGGCTCCAGTTAGCCCCAGACTGCTGTGACACCAGTGGCTCTTCTGTCTGTGGTTGTGGCTTTGGTTGTGGCTCCACAGATACAACTTTGCAGCCAACAGCCCTGGAAAGGCTGGTGCAAGACTCCAAGTTTGTCTGTGATGCTAAAACCGGTAGTGTTTTGCAGACAAGTCGGTGTATTCAATGCAAATTATGGGTAACTACAGCAATCTGCTTATTTCCAAAGAAATTGCGAGGAGGTTTTTGATGATGCCTTTTGGCGACCAATTTCAGCTTGCGGCAGCGACAACTAATCGTCAACTGGTTGGGGATTACACATTTTTTCCTAGCAATCTGTGATCACTGGGGTGTCACTGGGGTGTCAGGTCTGTGCAACTGAGGTTTTAATTTATTAATATGTAAGCTTTACGAGCTTCTTAATAGCCATTACTCACAACCTGCCATAACACACCAGCCAAATTGTAACAATCCTCTAATTTTTTTGTGTACAAACCGACATTCATCTGTTTGCCTTATCTCATTTTCTCTGCAGCCCCTGAGAAGCCTCAGCTCACAGACTTCATGATACCATACAGTGTATTATTTTAAATCCTCCTGTCATTTATCTCGGTTTAGAAATTTCAGACAACTAGCCTAAACCGCAGACTTGTAACCATTTGAGAAGCTCTCTGAAATAATCATTATCCAGCCTCCCAGCACACGATCACCACAAGTCCCTCTCTTATGAATAATAATTATTGTCATGAGATGACTTATGATGAGGCTCTCATCTGAGGGCACAGTCTTGCACATGGACTGAACACATGTGCTGCATCCTTAAGAGTGCAGAATTAGAAGTATTGATTGCATCACATTAGGCTTGGCTGTGCACATCGGGGCTCTGCACAACGTGTGCTGTGTTCAAGTGATACGGCCATGCGGGTGACTCGGTCAGACGGGAATGGAGGGCTTTGTGGGTGTGCGGTAACCATCTCGACAGGGCCAGTTAACATGCCAGCCCAAGTGAGGAGGATCAGCTGTAACGTGACCGTGCTCACAGGATGTTCCCAGCATGCCTTGGGCTCCCTGGGGGCTGCAGAGGTCACACAAGATAGTCTTCCGCCCTTCTGCATAAGTAAATCATGAGGAATAAATACTGACTGTGGATCTGAATCACTTGAGCGTTAGAAAAAAAGTGCAGGTACATTGTAAATTTCTGAATGACAAATTTATCCTTCAAACACTAACAAACCAGAACAGAAAGACACAAACTTTAGCTACAGTTCTTTAAAGGCCACCACGCTACCTACAGAAAAATTTTAAAAGCTCTTTTAACTGCTGCTTCACAAAGATGTCATTGGAGCGTAGAATAACACGAACAAAACACACTGGAATGAGTTTTGTTGATGAAAGAGGGAGCTTTTTTGCAGATCATAGTGATGGTAATTACTCAGAAGAGTACGTTAAATATAGTGTAAAGCCGCTGTGGTGCACTTGAAACGTGGATAACAAAACCACTCTGAAGTCTGTGATGATTTGTGTAGGCTGGCAGCATGAGACGTATGTAAATGGGTCAGAATGTGTGTGCTTCTTGGTTAATTGGAGGAGGTTTATGGGAGTGAAAAGTCAAGGATTTAGGGAGGAAAAGGAAGCAACGGGCAAAGAGGTTAAAGGCAGGTGAGTGCAAGTCTAAGACGGCTTAATAAAACCAGAAGGGTCAAAGAGGATGAAGTAATAGAGGATGAAAAAGGGGATTAAGGGAGGAGGCTATGGCTCTGCAAGCATCAAAGAAGTGCAAGAAAGTGATGGATAAGGGTAGAGTAAGCTGTGAAATGTGGGGGTGGTGTTGGGAGAAGGAAGTGGGTCTCTGAACATATGGGGAGAACAGGACAGAGCTGTAGATAGCGGACAGCCGGATGACTGAGGGAGGGCTCAAGGACTTCAGTTACACCACAGCTGAAGGTCACTGCACCCACAATGCTTGGAGACACACACATACCCGATGCATGCTCTGCAGGGAGGGGAACTGAAGGATGCTTCCCTATGTAATAGGCAGCCCCTGGGGAGTACAGGATCTAGCACTGAAGAGAGGGGCGGATACTTGGAAGGAAGACTTTAAATAAAGGATGAAACAGACTGGAGGGATATGAGTGAAGCGTGCCCCAGGCAAGAATCTGTGGTCACTGTGTGGATATTATTGCCGATGATGGCTGGGAGAAATCACAGGGGCTTTGTGATAAAAATAGATTTACACATGATAATGATGTGCATTACATATGCAAAACACATTTTATTATCGGCTAGGATTTCAAAGCTAATTAAGTTATCAGAGATCTATACAAACAGCATGGCTGCAAAGATAATATCTTGGGAAATTGAAACTTTCTTTTGATTTTTTTTCTCACAGCAACTCCCAAAACTGTATGCTCTGCAGACTGGATTCATTCACAATGGAATTTTGGAGGAGGGTAATGCTACTTTTTTGTGCACTAATTATTGATTCTCGTGTGGCAGCAGGGTCAATCGGAAGACTAAAAGAGCCCTATAGGCACTAGTGTGAGTCTTTATGCAATTCTTTCTGCAGTGTGTAGATTAGATAAATTAAATTTTTTTCATTAAAACATGTTATAAAGCAAATTCAGCCTGGCTGATTACAGTCGTGAAAAAGAACGAATATCCTCTTCCTGGTTTTATGTATTAGCACAATTTAAACAAAAAAACAACAACTGGTCTTTACCAGGATTACCAGGATATGATTTTTTTTTTCCCAAAAAATATAGACTCACGTTTAAAATGACATTCAACAGATTCCACTGTGGCATTATTTATTAAACAAAAATGGAACCAAAATGGAGAAGCCGTGTGAGAAAACTAAGTGCACCCCATGATTCAAAAGCCTGTACAACCAGCTTTAGCAGCAATAACTTGAAGTAATGGGTTTCTTCATGATTTACCAGCCTCTCACATCACTTTTTAATTTTTACAATTTTGCTTTTACAATGTTGCTTCAGTTCATGGAGATGTGCAGGCACTCATTTATGTACGGCTCTCTTAAGGTCCCACTACAGTATTTCAGTAGTGTTGAGGTCTGGACTTTGACTGGGCCATTGCAACACCTTGATTCTTTTCTTTTTCTGCAATTCTGCTGTAGACTTGCTGCTGTGCTTGTGATCGTTGCCCTACTGCATGACCCTATTTTAGCCAGATGGCCTCACATTCTGACTCTAAAATTCTTTGTTACACAGAGGAGTTCATGGTTGACTGAATGACTGCAAGGTGCCCAGGTGCCATGTCCACAAAACTAGCCCAAATGATTACCCCTCCACCACCATGCTTGACAGTTGGTATGAGGTGTTATGAATATGAAGAAATGAGGGGCGGCTTGAGACGTTTGCACAGTACTGTACTGAATGTGTATATAAAGGCAGGTACATTTTCCTTCAAACATCTTTACTGTTATAATGCTTTTATTCCTCAGTTTAAATGTGTCCTCCTGAATAGGGAGTAATTCTGTGTGACATCTGTGTCCACACGCTGTGGTAAGTACAGTTAATACCTTACACTGAATCAGGCAGTCTGTGAAGTGAGTTGTTTCGTTTTTAAAAGACTGCCTCGATTTTCTCTTTTAAATTACCATCTGATCTTACTCAACCCAAAGGATATGTTCAACAGCGTCACCTCATTCCAAAAGTTCACCACCAATTAACTTGAAGAGTACAGTGTTATTATTATAGGGTTATTGTTACAAGGTTTAACTTCATTTTTTCATTGACCTCACCATACTTTAGCTTCAGCATGGCTGGAGGAGCTCCAAGACTTTGATATAAGCCTCTGGCTTTGATTTATTGTATTTTTTTAATCAGTCTCCCTATTAAAAGGTATAGCACGTGGGCTCTGACTGTCTCTACTGCCCGAACAGTGAAACGAACTGAAATGAATTGAACCCCATTGTGGTTTGCTGTTCTTCAATCTTCCTCTCTACTGATTTGGGACCAAGCGTGAGCAGCGGAATTTAATTTCTTTCATCCCCATGTGAAGGGGTCTGAATATTTTCCGAATCCCCAGCATGTGAGTGTGACGCGGTGCCAAAAGCAGACAGTAGCTGTCTCTCTTTGCCGCTGGCCACGGAACGTCAGGTGTGATGACTGTTGGATTAAACTGCCTCTGGCAGCCATCACACCCATGCCTTCACCCATCCCCAACCAGTGCACACAAACACACATGGAGACAAATGTAATGAACTGAGACCTATTAAAAATCAATTTAATTAATTTTATGGCTGTTTTCTCTGCTCTCTTTATGTGCCACTCTAACGACAAAGGGGGGGCACACATTTATAGGTCAGGTGTCATATGTATGTACATTTTTTTATTTTTTTTTCAACTGAGCAGCCAATCTAGGCCCCACTGGTAATTAGGAATTAAAGTGTCCCCATAGTGTAGCGGTTTACACATTCACCTTACAAGTGAAAGGTCCCTGGTTTGATTCCAGGTGGGGACACAAGCCCCTCTCACCATGGAGGGTTGCATCAGGAAGGGCATCTGGGGTAAATGTGCAAGAAAATAACATCTTTAAACAAATATTTGTCTAAATCACTGTATATAAAATAAAGTGTATATAGTCTTTCATGTTGTGTTATTATTGCAGTATGTCCCATTCATATCTCCAGTGTGGTTCTGTGATGCCACTGCTGTGACAAGTCAGCTCGTAAAACTTCTTCCCGCCTAGATTCCACAATCAACTGTAAGTGGAATTATTGCAAAGTGGAAGTGTGGAAACCACAGCAACTTAGTCATGTGAATGGGGCTGACGAGTACTTAGGCGCACAACTGCAGGGCTCCGTACCTCCTCTGGCATTAACATCAGCACAAAAACTGTGTGCCGGGAGCTTCATGGTATGGGTTTCATTGGCCGAGCATTGCGCTTGATGCAAGACTTGCATCAATGCAAACAACTGTTTGCAATGTGCATTGAGGATGATAAAGTGGAAACTAATCAAAGTCAAAACACACAGCGAGTGTAGAGCCAAAATACAATAAGAGCAAAAGCTGAGAACTAAACACCAGAAACAAAGACACACAGGAAATATTCAAACTACACACAGACTCACAGGGGAACATGAGGAAGGCAATAGCCAAGGAAGCAAACTTGATAAAACTTGGTAAATGGTGAACGAGAACTCAGATGCAAGACACTGAAATGGACAGCAGAAGAGAAGACGCAACCAGAACAGAAGCTCAAAATCCTAACTAATGTACCTTCAGCTGTTTCCTTGTGTTCCCCCCAAGGGTCGTCACAGCAGATTAATCCACTTTGGTAATTTGGCAGAGGTTTTATGCCAGAAGCCCTTCCTCTATGGTGAGAGGGGCTTGTGTCCCCACGTGGAATCAAACCAGGGACCTTTCATTTGTAAGGCAAAACTGTAAACCACTACACTATGGGGGACGTCAAAAGTCTAACTAAAGAATCATAGTAAATAATGCTACAAATAGATACTGAAATGATTCTCAGAATAATATCATATTAGAACACAAAACCCAAGACCGAAGACTATAGAGACTCTGACAATTTTGACGTTAATTAACCATCACCCTGCAGTTTAGCCATGGTTGAATAATAGTTCTGATATGAAGGCTGAAGCAGAATCGCAGGAGTTCCCTATACAATGGAGTTGTTGAACGCTGCCTCGACATCTTTATTAGACTTTCTAGTAAGGGAAAATTTGTGCTTAAGAATTGTTTTCAATGTCCTCTTTATCAGTTAGAGCCGAATAAACAAAACATTCTCATAGAAATATTGAGCAGGAGGGGGGAAAAAGCCCTCCTAATGGGTAATTCCAGCACATTACCTCCAACTTCAACGCTCATTTCTTATCCTCCTGAGCTATGTAACATAATATTCACTTTGCAGCATCCTTCTAATGGTCTGATCTGTTAAGTTTACCATGCAACAAATGAGGCAGAATTTAGAGGTGCATAAATGTGAATTGCTTGAAAGTGTTGTTGATTGTTTTTTAAAAAAACAGGCCACAGTAAACTGAGTAGTAATAGTAGTGGAAAAATGTGTGGGCATCTGTTTGCAACCATGCACTAACCAGATTAGTTGTTGCTGCAATGACCTGATCAGCATTTCTCACCCCTAAGAGACAGTCTGACCTGACCTTTATTCTACATAGAAACCTCAGCATCCGCCTGTCTACAGCTGAGTTTTTGCAGTTCGTATCGCGACCAGTTTTGACCAGGGAGATAACATCAAGGTTTCAGCCATGGTTCCAGCTAGGTTAGCAACCTGGGTTGAGCTTCAAGTGTGAGTTTTCAGTGGGAGGAAGGTGGCTCTCACCTGATCACCATAGTAACTTACCCTGAAGTTAGACAGCTAATGCAAAGAAAGCCTGGCTATGTTGGACTTCCTTCTTGGTAGCCAGTCCCTGTTTACTTTCAGTGAGTTTTTTTTTTTTAATTGAATGAAAGAACCAAGTTGAAATGAATCCTGGGGAAACAGCAGGCATCTTAATGAGAAATTTGTCAGACTGAAATAAACCAGAACTATCATTTAAATACTCATTTGTGTCCATTAAAAACCATTTAGTCAAATGTCTTTGTCACGTAAGAGATGATAGCAAATATTTGTTGCTGCCTCTTAATTTTTGACAAAAATTAAATGTATTTTTAATAAATGTAAGATGTTTGTTAAAAAAAACAAAACAGAGGCGTAAATTGAATTGCCAGCAAAAACTGATCACAACATGAGCGCTGCAAACATGTTTGTCAGGAAATCTTTGCTTCTTTTTGGTCTGTGTTTTTCTCAGTAGCTGACAGTTCCAGTCTTTAACTTCAGCAGCCTCATCATCTCCTCTTTGCCTTCCTCTTCTCTCCAATGTGTGCTTCAGCTGTGGGCTGATAATGGACGTACTCCCTAGATACACACACACACGCGCACACACACACGCATGCACATACACAAGACTAGAAGGATGCAGAGCCGAGCTGGTGACTGGCTCTAGCTTGCTATCAAACAGCTTTGAAACTACACTGAATATCATCTAAAAGGAATCAAGCTAATAAAGCACACATTTATGGGCTGGTTTTTGTCTACAAAAACAAAAGCTGTTTTTTTGTTGCTTTTGTTGTTTATTTTTTAGAAGTATGAAAAGCTGGAAGACAGTGTGACGTATGATGGATGGATGGATGGACGGATGGATGGATGGATGGATGCCAGAGGGTCTCCCCTGCAGGCTGAAGGTCCCACTTGGCCATACAAGCTGAAGCCCATGTGCCCACTGGCTTGCAATGATAAACCTGGTATATCAAAAAGATGACACCTTTTGATGTTATTGAGTTTACCAGAAAGCAATAATGCAGTTTTCATGGTCCGCAATGTGTCCACACACACATCAGTGGACACACTGAAAAATATCAATCTTTTCCTGGATGAAAAATGTTGACAACATACTGTACCTTTGTATAGATCCACCCATCTGTCTCTCTTCCTTTTTGTCTGGCAAGCCATTACATCTATGAACAGGTCAGCCCTGAGTCTTCTGGATTTCAGCTGAGTGAGACTGGACTGTGAATGAAACCTCTGCTGATCAGCTTGATGGATTTAACTGCTGATGTGCAGTCAGCGTTCATTTCCCACTTGCCGGACATTTTCAGTCAGCTCCCCTCTTGTTGCTGGGTTTGAAACCCACATTCTGCAGTTTAGAGATCTCATTTTAGGACCAAAGATAGCTTAAGGTCTAACCTCGGTTATGGATCCTGGCAGCTGAGAAATGCATAGGATTTTATCCCCAGATTCATTTCATTTGCTATGCATCTTATTGTGGATTTGCATCTGTGTTGCACGTTCCTTGATTTTTTTAACCTGTTTTTTGTTGTTTTGCATCTCTTTAGAATTGTTTTTCATCTTGTTGTAGTTTTTCATCTCAGCTGCATATTATTTGTAGCTGTTTTTCATCTGGTTTTTGTTGTTTTGCATACCTTTGTAGTTGTTTGCCTCTTAGCAATTGTTTTGCATCTCATTGTTGTAGTTTTGCATCTCTGTTGTGAAGAATACAAATACTTTTCTACTATACTTAAGCAGTGTACTTTTAACTTTTGCTCACTACATTTTAACACAAATATCTTTGATTTCTAGCCCTTACTTTGTCAAAACGGGTTTAAACCTATTTTAGGTTTAATGCATTTGGGGGGAATTACTGATTATTTCGTGTCACTGCGGTCCCTCCAAACATCAAAATGATTTAAACCTAAATGAGGGGAATAGTAACTCATAAAAGACAATTCTATCGGTGTATCCACCCTCTGTGCTTGTTGTAACAGACATGAAATTAGCAAAAAACATAATATATGCACTATACTCATTTTCTGTTTAGCTGTGGAGGCAAAGTAATCCATCCACAATGTAAGTAACAACAAACAGAACTGTTTTTTTTTCTTTTTTATCTGCTTTATTTTTCTCTGCTTGTGTTCGACATACATTGTTCATGCACAGTTTAGTTTATTAGAATAACCAATGAAAATGAAATAAAGCTACCAAAACCCAAACAACTTTATTCATCCCCAGATGGGGAAATTCCAGATCACCTTTTTGTTAGGTGTTGCAAACACACATATATTTACATACAACTGTGGGGGAAGTTAGTGAGCAAGGCTGCACAATACAGGCACCAGTGAGCAAAGAAGGGGAATTGGTGCCTTGCTTAAGGGCACCTCAGCAATGCTCAGGGGGGAAGTCAGCATCTCTCAGAACTCTAGTCCACCTCCACACGTATTGGTTGAGGGTGAGGTCTTGAACTGGCAGCTCTTGGATGGCCACCAGGTCCAGGTCCAAGCAGGTCTTGAATCAGCAGCCGTCAGTAACCCTTTAGTTCCCAGATGAGGCCTCCAACACACTGAGCCATTGCTGCCAGTGTTTTGTATCTTTTTGTAGTTGTTTTGTATCTATTTGCAGTTGTTTTTTGGCATCTTTTTGGAATTGTTTTGCATCTCTTTGTAGTTGTTTTGCATCTGTTTGTCATAGTTTTGCACCCTTGTTTTGGATCTTCTGAGTTGTTTTGCATCTTTTTGTGGTTATTTTCTCTCTTTGTGTTTTTTTACATATATTTATAGTTGTTTCTTTGTAGATGGTTCAGTCGGGTACATTTATACCAAGAAAATGATCGTTTATAGCAAACTGTCTAGTTTTATAGAGCACGTGTAAAAGGCTGTATTGTTTGAGGGTCTTCTCCAAGAATCAGTGCAATGCAGGAATTCTGCAGAGACAGCTAATTCCAACACAGACAAGCACTTAATCCCACTGAAATAAATGTACCTTCAACAGACTAATCCACATCGTTCATTTGGCAGAGGTTTTATTCCAGATGCCCTCCCTGACACAACACTCCATGGTGAGAAGGGCTTGTATCCCCAGCTGGAACTGAACCAGGGACCTCTCACTTGTAAGGCGATCACGTAAACAACTACACAAAATCCCACTGAAATCAGCAACATAAAATAACATTTAACTTTGGAGTGATGGAGGGAACTGTGACAGAAAATAACAGTGATGATGAATAGCCAGTCATTGTGAATTGCACTCCAAATGGCCAGTGCAGTTTTGGAGTAGTGCCTGAATGTACGCAATGCCTCATTGTATTGCCAATAAATGCAATCTTTCTCCAACGGTAGACGCACTGAATTTGTCATTCACAGTGATGGATGAGAAAATGCCCTTTACTCCTTTCGTTTTTATTTATATGTTCAGCTCCTTGAAGTCTTATACCATTGAGGCAACTAAATACCTCTACAGATGTCATCTTAAACACTTGAGACAGATTTTATTTTACATAGATGTAAAAGGTGAATTTTATTCCCAGTATTATCCCTTAAACAGTAACAAGCCCCTACAATGACCACAACAGTCCCAAATCCCTCTCCTTTCAACCCATTGAGCAGTGGTAGCAGATCAAACGCCACAGTTTGTCTTTAACCATCTCCTAGTGGGTGTGTGTATTGATTGTAGAGGAGGCTCTCTGGTTATTAATAGCATGAGGAGAGAAGCCTAATGGGAGCTCTACTTCCTCCAACTGGTTTATTCATAGCAGGATCATTACTGCCATCATTGACCCCCATCCTGCTTCTCTGTCTGACTGACAGACTACGAAAAAACTGTGTGTGAGAGGACCCGCTTAAGTTTTAGTCCTTTGTAGTAAAAGTAAGGACATTTTCCTCAGTATTATAGCCCACAAGTACGGTTGCAATTTAGTTTTATTCTTCAGGTTCTGGATTTGGGTTAAAAATTTAATTGTGATTGTTAAGAATACTATCGATTTAAATTTTAAAATCAACTCACAAGGGCACAAGGAACATCAACCAGGACATCTTGCGGTCCTACCCAGGAAATATTGAGTATTAAGTGCTTAATTTAATGCATTGTGATAAATTTTTCAAAACCTATCCTAAATCTGTGCCTCTCCTTTAATGAAAAATGCTAAATATAGGCATTACTCAGTTGTCAGCAGATCAACCTGTCTCATCTCTGCTGACTTAACATGCATGCAGGTATATGTTAAGATTTTAACCAGAACAGACTCAAAATACAGAATGCTGAATTTCTGAGCAATGCTGAAGACAGTGCAGAGGTGTTTCTTGCAGGCCTGAGTCTGAGGCAGAAAGTCACTCAAGCCACAAGGAGTCATGGAGAGTCTGCAAACAGGTGAGTATCCTGAGAAACTAGGTTTCAAATAAGCAACTGCTTACTGCTGTGGGAGATGTAGATCACAATGAGAATGGCAGGCAAGTATCAGAAAGAACGGGGAACAGAAAGAATCCGTCACTCTGACTGCCAAAGAAGAGTGGACGAATGAGCAGATCCTTATCTACTGCAGGTGGGTGATTAGTTGGTGAAGGTGTGGCAGCTAATGATCCGACTGTAGCTGGCGGGACCTCACAAACATACAAAAACCAAGCCGCAGACACACACATTCAAAGACAGTGACAGAGAGAGACAGAAAGAGGAAAAAAAAACAGCAGGCTGACATGAAAGCATGGAGGAACCTTGACAGCACAATTTACTCTTTTTAATCTATGTTTCCAGTCAGGTGCCTAAACTCTTGCATGGCAGATTTCATGCATCGCTTTCACAAATAACTGATGATGATAATAAGACAGACCTATCCTGGCTGCTGCAGGGCGGGAGGTGGTTACATGCTGGGCGGTTCTCCGGTCTATTGCAGGGCTTACACAGAGTGACAGGCATCCGTTTGTGTCTACAGCCAATTTAGAATCTCCAGTTAACCTAACCTGATGCGTGTCTTTGGACTGTGGGAGGAAACCAGGATGTCTGATGCCAAGGGCTCACCACAGTGAAAAACTTCACATTGGTAATTTGTCAGAGGTTTTACGTCAGATGCCCTTCCTGACACAACCCTCCATGGTGAGAAGGACATGTTTCCCCACCTGGAATCGAACGAGGGACCTTGTAAAGCGAATGCGTAAACCACTACACTACGGGGAAACTCAAACATAATATGAATAATAAATCTGAGTGCTACTGATACTTTAAAAAGACAAAACATTAAAAAAAATAAACAACAAGCTATGATCAGTGAATAAAATAATGCAATGTTTAAAGAGCATATAAAGCCAGAACAATAAGATGGAATAAAATTAGATATAATGAGATATGCAAATAATAAACAAGAGCAGTCTGAGACTGCATACCTGTGCCAGTGTTGGAAAAACCTTAAAAAAATCCTGTATCCAGATCCGGATCAACTTCAGAATTTAATTACTCTTACCTGAGGCCAAGCCCCACCTGCAGTTAGATGTTTACGCAAATCTGTCTGTACCTCTTTTTCTAATTCTGCTAACACACACACACCAAAAACATAACTTCCTTGGAGGAAGTAATTAATTTGTAACCTTCTGGACCTCGACATTTATTGAGTGTTTCATCAAGATTTCTTCTCATTATTTATTTATTTATTTTGCAGATCCAGAACAGTAGCGCATGCGCCGCCTGTCACAGCCACACACCTGCCGAGTTTCATGTAGACAGGATGAACGGTTGTTGAGGACAATAGGAGGAGATGCTGTGCTGTTGACTGAATATTTAACCCTGTGCGCGTGTGTCAGGCATAATTAACAGTCATACTTAGTATCTCTGCGAAATAAAATGCCCTCTGCTTCTCGTATGTTTTTACGAGTGGCGGGGGGAATGCATGCGTTCACAGGATTAAACTGAGCTTTTAGGTGAGCTCAGAAATGCGTTCTCACTGTATAGTAGGATCAAAAGATAAAAGGAGCAACATTTACCAAAACACATTTTTGAGGGTAGAATTCTATAGGGGCACATCGTGCCAACATTTGTCCTCAAAAAGACAGAAGTATGAATCTGTGTGTGTCTTCTGTGCATCTCTCTCTCTCTCTCTCCTTTTCATCTCTCTCTCTCTCACACACATTGACAAAGACATGAAAGCAAAAATGCAATGTACACACATGCACACACACACACGCTCATCATCTCTGTTCTTCACCCTGTGCCTCTCTTCCATACTGTGCAGAATGCATGCTTTACACTGTGAACAGTGCATTGCTTCTGACTGTTTGAGCGGTTTGCTCTGTCCTGCTGGCTCTCTCTCTCTCTTTCTATGGGATCCCAGCCCCTTCTGCTCTTTCTCCAGTATCCTGACAGGAGGCTCCACGGACCACCTCCCCTCCTCCCTCATCATCAACC